>CAUPSL010001054.1:17500-19305 GCA_963514005.1 Raja brachyura
TTAATAGCCTGATGGCTGTGGGGAAGTAGCTGTTCCTGAACCTGGATGTGGGGTGGAAGATTGCAACCTTCACGTGGTCCGCCCTGTTTCAACTAATGCAATCAACTTGACGTGCACAAATGGAAGATCAAATAGAAGTTGTCCAGCAACTTTAGGCTGTGCATGCCACACGAAAGAACCATAGAAAATAGGTGCAGGAGGAGGCCATTCAGCCCTTCAAGCCAACACCACCATTCAATATGATCTTGGCTGATCGTCCGCTATCAATAACCCGTGCCTGCCTTCTCCCCATATCCCTTGAATCCACTAGCCCCTAGAGCTCTATCCAACTCTTTCTTAAATCTCTTTTAAAGGAGAACCTGGATGTAACAGATTTAGAAACATAGAAAATAGGTGCAGGAGGAGGCCATTCGGCCCTTCGAGCCAGCACCGCCATTCATTGTGATCATGGCTGATCGTCCCCTACCAATAACCCGTGCCTGCCTTCTCCCCATATTCCTTGATTCCACTAGCCCCCAGAGCTCTATATAACCCTCTCTTAAATCCGTCCAGTGATTTGGCCTCCACTGCCCTCTGTGGCAGGGAATTCCATAAATTCACAATTCTCTGGGTGAAAAAGCTTTTTCTCACCTCAGTCCTGAATGGCCTCTCCTTTCCCTCCCCGAAGACTGTGGCCCCTGGTTCTGGACTCGCCCCACATTGGGAACATTTTTCCTGCATCTAGCATGTCCAGTCCCTTCAGGCTCCTGTACTTACGACTCCGATCCTGCAACCCATCTCATTGCAGATTGCACTTTTTTTTGTGTAGGAAGGAACTGCAGATGCTGGTTTACACCGAAGATAGGACACAAAACGCTGGAGTAACTCAGCGGGGCAGCATCTCTGAGGAGAAGGAATGGGTGACGTTTCGGGTCGAGACCCTTCTTCTCAACCCGAAACGTTGCCCATTCCTTCTCTCCAGAGATGCTGCCCGTCCCACTGAGTTACTCCAGCTTTTTGTGCACCTTTAAAATTTGCACTTTCTCTTTAGTAATATGTTTAGTAATTTGCACTTTAGTAATATCTTCTAAACAGTCTTACATTATGTTCCAGGCACTATCTTCTAAACAGTGATATTTTTCTCTTTGCACCATCTGTTGTGGTTTGGCTTCATTGTACTGTTCTAAATGGAGAACAAAAGCTTTTCATTGCACCTCGGTACGATAGTCGAGAGATAGAGTGTGGAAACAGGCCCTTCGGCCCACCGAGTCCCTGCTGGCCAGCAATGTCCCGTTCACTCTCGTTCTACATTATCCCACTCTCTCATCCATTCCCTGCACACGAGGAGCAATGTGCAGAGGGCCGATTCACCTGCAAACCCGGCATGTCCTTTTGATGTGGAAGGGAACCGGAGGAAACCCACGCAGGTCACCGGGAGAACGTGCAAACATCATGCACACGCACGTACACACACGGTCCGAATTGAATCCTGGTCCCTGGTGATATTAATGAATAAACATTTTCTCTGCGTTGGGTTTTCAGTTACTTTAATAATACAAGACACAGTTCTGTTTGTTTGAGGTATAAAACTTTGCAAATATACAAATAAGTGGTGAGGGTAGGGGACAGGGTTTGGGATGGGGAGGGGGGGGCAGTGGGTTGTGGTTTGGGGGGGGACAGAGAGGGTGGAGTCAGCTTGATGCTGAAGGGTGTCGGGTAACCTATCTCTCTCTCCCCCTACCTCTCCCCCCTCCCTCTTCCTCTCTCCCTCCTCCCTCTCCCCCCTCCCTCTCTCCCCCCACCTCTCTCCACCTCTCTCTCTCCCC
>CAUPSL010001055.1:0-122500 GCA_963514005.1 Raja brachyura
CACTCATGCTGCCCCTGCCCACCGTCACTACCACTAACTATCGCTAAACCAGTTAACTACCCTTAAACCACCACTAAATACCGATAAACCAGCACTCACTACCAATAAACCATCGGTGACTAATGATAAACCAGCACTGACTATTCCGAAATCATTGTTAACTACCAATAAACCACTGGTAACTACCACGTAACTACCACTGGTCCATCAATTATCACTAAACCATAAGTGACTACCGCCAAAACGTCTGGTAACTACTACTAAACATCCAGTTGCAAGCACTGCTAAACTTCCAGTAACCACCACTAAACCACTGGTAAATAAATCATGTTATCTGGATAACTTCCACTCACAAACTAGTAAAAGTAAACCTATCGCTAGCTGAACCCCACCTCCGCTGCCTGGATTACTAACTGATTTCAACAACATCAACTCATTTAACTAGTAAAAAACCTGTCCTTCACTAGTTGTCCGGCTTCACTTTATAACAATAAGCTTCTCTAACTAGTTATAAGTTAGAAACTCTAACTCGATCAGCAACTAGTTTCCCTGACTCCAATATTGCTTAATAGTGTTTATTAACTGGTTATGGAGCATTACTAGTTAACACCCCTTGCTAACTAGGACTAAATCCCCTCAAACTGGTCCCCACTCACCCAGCAGCTCTGGCCCCCATCCTGAGTGTTAGTTAGCCTCCCCCAGCGCTAGTTAACCTCCCCCAGAGCTAGTTAGCCTCCCACAGTGCTGGTTAACCTCCCCCAGAGCTAGTTAGCCTCCCACAGTGCTGGTTAACCTCCCCCAGAGCTAGTTAGCCTCCCACAGTGCTGGTTAACCTCCCCCAGAGCTAGTTAACCTCCCCCAGAGCTAGTTAGCCTCCCACAGTGCTGGTTAACCTCCCCCAGAGCTAGTTAGCCTCCCACAGTGCTGGTTAACCTCCCCCAGAGCTAGTTAGCCTCCCCCAGAGCTAGTTAGCCTCCCACAGTGCTGGTTAACCTCCCCCAGAGCTAGTTGACCTTCCCCAGCGCTAGTTAACCTGCCCTAACTAGCTCTAAACCAGCAGCCCGCTCTCCCTCAGCCTCTGACCAAAGACTGGGCATGGCGGCTGCTTCCGGTCTCCCCGCCGACCAATCGGAACGGGCGGAGGGCGGGACTCGGGGAGCAACGCTCTGATTGGCGGCGGCGGCGCTCGTCCATCACGTGACGTCAGGGGGTTTAAGAAGCCCCGTGGTCACGTGGTGGAGTGGGGCGAGGGTCACGTGGCGGGGCGCTGCTGGGTCACGTGTTGGGGGGGCGCGCTGCTGGAGTCACGTGGCGGGGGGGCCGGGGAGATGGTCACGTGTCGAGGGGCGGGGGGGAGAGTCACGTGTCGGGGGACGGGGAGATGGTCACGTGGCGGGGGGGTCGCTGCAGGGGTCACGTGGCAACGGAGCTGAAGCCGGCGCTTTCGTGTCTGGGGAGGGCGGTCCGAGGATTTAAAGGGGCCGCGTCCTGTGGGAGAGTGGGGGAGGGGAGGTGGCCAATTCACTGGATGTTTTCAAGAGAGAGTTAGATTTAGCTCTTCGGGCTAATGGAATCAAGGAATACGGGGAGATAACGCGGATAAAACTGATTGCGGATGATCAGCCGTCATCACATTGAATGGCGGTGCTGGCTGGAAGGGCCGAATGGCCTACTCCTGCACCTATTGTCTATGTTCCTATGTAATTGCCAATGATTTAACTGTAATAAAAGTTGTGGCTTTGGCAAGACTCGAGCTGGGAGCGCGGGGACGGGGCGGGACTGGGTAGACAAATGCACACCTCCAAATTCAGGGACAGTTTCTTCCCGGCTGTTATCAGGCATCTGAACCATCCTACCACCAACTCGAGAGTGGTCCCGATCTCCCATCTCCCTCATTGGAGACCCTCGGACTATCTTGCACTAAATGTTTTACCCTTTATCCTGTATCTGTACACAGCTTGATTGTAATCATGAATAGTCTTCTTTGACTGGATTGCATGCAAATAAAAGCTTTTCACTGTATCTTGGTACACGTGGAAATAATAAACTACACAAAATTAAACCACTCTTCCAGCTTTTTCTCTCCCATGCAATCACTGAAGAAGGGTCTCGACCCGACCTCATCACCTCTGCACCTCCTCAAGAGATGTTGCCTGACCCGCTGAGTTACTCCATCACTTGGTCTTTCCTCAGTAAACCTGCATCTGCAGTTGTTTGTATAGGGAGGAACTGCAGATGCTGGTTTACACTGAACACAGACACAAAATGCTGGAGTAACTCAACGGGTCAGCATCTCTGGAGAAAAGGAGTAGGTGATGTTTCGGGTCAAGACCCTTCTTCCGAAGTAGGGTCCTGACCCGATACGTCACCTATGCACGTCTCCAGAGATGTTGCCTGCCCCGCTGAGTTACTCCAGCACTTTGTGCCTTTCCTTACTGAAGCATCAGCTGCAGTTACTTGTGTCTACACTCAGGTTAAGGCCACTCGGCCCCTCATGGCTGTTATATACATAGAGGAGGATCCAGCAGCCTGTGTGCTCCAGTGGCGCAATCGGTTAGCGCGCGGTACTTATAGAGCAGTGCAGGCAGCGAGCAATGCCGAGGTTGTGAGTTCGAGCCTCACCTGGAGCACTGATTTTACACACAGCCTCGATTAAAAGTAAAAATCCTTCCAACGCTGAAAAATAACCGATAGGCTGGCAGTTTCTTTTTTTAAACGGCAGATTATTGTCGACTTCAACCCCTGTGTGATTTGTAATGAAATAACTGCCCTAGTGCGCACTCCTGAATGCGAAACAGAAGATTCAATATTGACCAAAAATAAGATGCTGGTGTAACTCAGCGGGCCAGGCAGCATCTCTAGAGAACATGGATAGGTGATGTTTCAGGTCGGGGATCATGACAGAAGCCTCCTCGTGGCGATCCCTGGAAGCGACGCCGCGATGCACTCCGTGATGAGTCGGGCGACAATTCTGTCAACATGTTGGACGACGACAAAAGCCAACAGCAAGCTACATCGTCCGACACACGAAAGAATGAACGAACGAGGTCGGGACCCCATCTTCACGAAACGTCACCTGTCCATTTTCTCCAGAGATGCTGCCAGCACTCGGTGTTTTTTTTTTGGCAAACCAGCATCTGCAGTTCCCTGTGGCTTGATATTTTTTAAATGAGACGGTAATACTCAGTCATACAGGATGGAAACAGGCCCTTCACATGGCGACCAACGTGTCCCATCTACAAGTTGATTTGCCATTTGCCTGCTTTTGGTCCATATCCTTTCCTACCTTCAGTCATGGGGTAGACCGAGACTAACTTACCCCCCCCCCCCCCCCCCATCTTTGCACATCCCCCAAGACTTTCCACTCGTCATTTTAATTTCACTTTAATGTATTTTGTGTTTTTATGAGTGTTGACAGATCAATTTTCCTTCTGGGATAAATAAAGTTTTTATCGTATCGAATCCATGTACCAGTCCAAGTGTCTTATATACGTTGTTATAGTACCTGCCTCAACTACCCCCTGTGGTACCTCGTTCCATAGACCCACCACCCACTTGAGTGAAAACGTAGCCTCTCATGGTCCTATTAAGTCCTCTGATCCTCGATTCCCCTACTCTGGGCAAGAGACTCTGTGCGTCTGCCCGATCTATTCCTCTCATGATTTTATACACCTCTGTAAGATCACCCCTCATCCTCTTGCGCTCCAGGGAATAGAGTCCTAGCATGCTTAACCTCTCCCTGTAGCTCAGGCCCACTAGACCTGGCAACATCCTCGCATCCGAGGTTCTCAATGTGGTCTCCTGTACATCGGCAAGACCAAGTGTGGACTTGGTGACCGTTTCACCGAACGCTTGCACTCGGTTTGCCAAGGCCTATTGGATTTCCCTGATGCTAGCCAGAAACGTCATCTGCCCTTGCCTGCACAGATGCCGCCTGACCCGCCGAGTTCCTCCAGCACTTTGTGTGTTTTTTGCTGAAAGATTCCAGTCTGCAGTTCCTTGTGTCTCCATGATGCACCGTGAACCATTCCCCGAATTGAAACATAGAAAACAGGTGCAGGAGTAGGCCTTTCGGCCCTCCGAACCAGCACCCCCATTCAATATGATCATGGCTGATCATCCAAAATCAGTACCCCATTCCTGCTTTCTCTCCAAATCCCTTAATTCTTTTAGCCTCAAGAGCTAAATCTAACTCTCTCTTGAAAACATCCAGTGAATTGGCCTCCACTGCCTTCCGTGGCAGAGAATTCCACGGATTAGAAACATAGAAAATAGGTGCAGGAGGAGGACATTTGGCCCTTCGAGCCAGCACCACCATTCATTGTGATCATCCCCTATCAATAACCTGTGCCTGCCTTCTCCCCATATCCCTTGACTCCACTAGCCCCTAGAGCTCTATCTAACTCTCTCTTAAATTCATCCAGTGATTGGCCTCCACTGCCCTCTGTGGCAGGGAATTCCATAAATTCACAACTCTCTGGGTGAAAACGTTTTTTCTCACATCAGTCTTAAATGACCTCCCCTTTATTCTAAGACTGTGGCCCCTGGTTCTGGACTCGCCCAACATTGGGAACATTTTTCCTGCATCTAGTTTGTCCAGTCCTTTTATAATTTTATATGTTTCTATAAGATCCTTTATAATTTTATATGTTTCTATAAGATGCTTTATAATTTTAAGGGGGAAATCTTTTAGGACCGAGATGAGAAAAATATTTTTCACACAGAGAGAGGTGAGTCTCTGGAATTCTCTGCCACAGAAGGTAGTTGAGGCCAGTTCATTGGCTATATTTAAGAGGGAGTTAGATGTGGCCCTTGTGGCTATAGGGATCAGGAGAGAAGGCAGGTATGAGATACTGAGTTAGATGATCAGCCATGATCATATTGAATGGCGATGCAGGCTCGAAGGGCCGAATGGCCTACTCCTGCACCTGTTTTCTATGTTTCTATAAGATCCTTTATAATTTTATATGTTTCTATAAGATTCACAACTCTCTGGGTGAAAAGGTATTTCCTCATCTCAGTCCCAAATGTCCGACCCCTTAATTCTTAAACTGGGACCCTCTGGTTCTGGACTCCCCCCAACATGGGAAACACGTTTCCTGCCACCAATCCCATAAGAACTAAATATGTCGATGCCAATGAACAGGTCCGCACCACAGCCAGAGTGAAAAAAAAAGTTTAATTGCTTTTTTTTTTACAAAAATGGTTTTCCATGTCTGGGTTTGTCTCTAAAAATTTCCAGACAGGCTCGGTCAAAAACGCGCAGGTCCACCCTGGGTCTGCCCGGCCCGGCCCACCGGGGGATTCCTCTCCAGTGTCCGGGGCAAGCTGGGAGTTTTAAAAAAGCAGAAAGGAAATAAAAAGCACACAAAATATTATCACCACGTATCAATAATCCTGATATCAAACCTGTCAGCACTTCTACCGTTCAACTCGTGTTATTTTGGGTTTTTTTAAAAAAAGACTCCTTGCAAGTTCTTCCCAAAACACAATCATTCAGAAATTCATTATTAAAGGTTTACAGTTACACCCTGGAGGGGTAAAAAGCCAAAGGGGACAGGAGAGGCTGTGGAGCCAAACAAACAATAAAATAATTAAAAAAGAGGCGTGATTCAGACGCTATGATTTCTGTACATTGCTTTACACACGGTGCCTTTAGCAAACGCTGGCTGCGGGGAGGAGCAGGCGGTGAGAGCTGACCCCCGCACTCACTGTCCACAACCCCCACAATTGCCTGCTGTCTCTGCCCTAATCCCTGAAGACTTGGAAAGGGGGAGTGTGAGAGAAAGAGTGTCAGTGAGCGTGCATGTGCGTGTCTGTGTGAGTGCGTGCGTGTATGTCTCTCTGTGTGTGAGTGCGTGCGTGTGTGTCTCTCTGTGTGTGAGTGTGCGTGTGAGAGAGAGAGAGAGAGAGCAGTGTGCGAGAGGACAGAGTGTCAGTGCTTGTATTTGAGAGAGTGTGAGCACGTGAGAGAGGATGAGTGTAAGAGTGTGCATGTGAGTGTGCGTGTTAGTGTGTGTGTGTGTGTGTGTGTGTGTGTGTGTGAGAGAGAGAGGGAGAGAGAGAGTAAATGAGAGAGAACGTATGTGTGTGAGGGAGAGAGTGCAAGCAAAGGTGTATACGTGTGAATCTGTGTGTGCGTGTGAGAGGGTGTGTGCATGTGAGTGTGTGAGTGTGTGAATGTGTGCATGTGAGAGGGTGCGTTTGAGGGTGCAAGGATGTGTGACAGTGTGTGTGTGTGTGTGTGTGTGTGTGTGTGTGTGTGTGTGTGTGTGTGTGTGTGTGTGTGTGTGTGTGTGTGTGTGTAGTGGTGGTGGGGGGGGGGGGGGAGAGCGAGAGTGTGCGTATGCACGCATGTACACGCCGGTGTTCAGTCCTCCAGGACTATGGGCTCTCCCAGGACCACTGGCCGGCTCGAGGCTGAGGATTTCACGTTAACTTGCATACAGGGTCTGCGTGCCGCCCTCCTCATCTCCGACTGGCTCAGAGCTTTCCGGATCGCCCTGCAAAACAGGAGAGAGGGACATTCATTCACCAGGACAGAGAGCATGTGTTTGCCCTGCCCTGCTCTATCACACCCCTATATCACCTCTCGTGCTAGAGAACAAGTCCCCATCTTCCACTCTACCTCCTTGTGGCCCTTGCACTTTCTCTACAGCTATAACATTGCATTCTGCACTCTGCCTTCTGTTTTGCACGACCTGTTGTACTCCTGCACGGTATGATCTGCCCGGATAGCACGCCAGACAAAGTTTTCTGTTGCCCTTTAGTGTTGAAAATCCAGCGGCGACCAGAAAAAGGCACGACTCTTTGGGCGACTACTCACGACCCTACAGGCGTCATCCCGCGACAAGCCCAATTGAAATCAACTCTATCCAGCCTTTGTACTGGAGTTTGGCTTGATTACATTCATGTGTTACTGATCTGATTAGACAGTAAACCTTACACTGTACCTCAGTACACGTAATAATCCTGAACGCTTCACCTCACAGCCGTTAAAAGGGTTGAGAAACTGAACAAAAAACCCCACGCACTTGCCTTCAGAGCTCTGATGGTGCTGATGATAAAGGCACGGGAATCAGATATTGCATAGAAACATAGAAAATAGGTGCAGTAGGCCATTCGGCCCTTCCAGCCAGCACAGCCATTCAATATGATCATGGCTGATCATCCAGAATCAGTACCCAGTTCCTGCTTTTTCCTCATATCCCTTGATTCTGTTAACCCTATGAGCTAAATCTAACTCTCTCTTGAAAACATCCAGTGAATTGGCCTCCACGGCCTTCTGTGGCAGAGAATTCCACGAGTTGCTGGGTAGAATTCCGAGTGATTGTGGAGTGGGGGAAGTGGGCAGGGTTGGGGGGGGACAGGGCTGAGGGGGGGAGGGGAGGTGGGCATGGCTGAGAGCGGTGGATGGGTGATGGCAGAGAGACTCACACTCCACGACCAAAACACAAAGAGAAACTAACACAAGGAGAGCAAAAAGCTGGTGGCCACGGTGGCGCAGCGGTAGAGTTGTCGCCTTACAGCGCTCGCAGCATCAGTGACCCGGGTTTCACCCTGACTACGGGTGCTGTCTGTACGGAGTATTACGTTCTCCCCGTGACCTGCGTGGGTTTCCTCCCACACTCGAAAGACGTGCAGGCATGTAGGTAAATTGGCTTGGTGTATGTGTAAATTGTCCCTAGTGTGTGTAGGATGGTGTTAGTGTGCGGGGATCACTGGTCGGCACGGACTTGGTGGGCCGAGGAGCCTGTTTCCGTGCTGTATCTTTAAACTAAACTAAAAGGGAGGATCGAGCAAACTATAAAACAGGTTGAATGCCACGCGGGTGAGACCTCAGACGATGTGTTGATGCCAGTTCTTGCCCACACGGAGGTACACGGGCGCCTCTGCAAACTCTGCCTAACAGTTAATGACAGTGCAGTGCCGACTACTGACCAGCTGGAGGCAGCAGAGGACAAGAATGCCACACGCGCTGGCCTGGCCTGACCTGGCCTGGCAGCCCTCAGCTCTGGTTCACGTTTCCGTTTACTATTGTCACGTCTACTGAGGCACAGTCTTCTTCTCCTCGTGTGTGGCGCGCACAGCCTAAAGTTGGAGGTCAACTTATTCTATTTGATCTATTTGTTTGTGCACGTCGGGTTGATTGCATTAGTCAACACAGGGTGGACCACGTGAAGGTTGCAATCTCCCACCCCCGGGGTATAGTGAAAAGCTTTGTTCTGCATGCTATGCAAACTGTTCAGATAATACTACACATTAATACACTCAAGTCAAACTCAAGTACAACAAGGAGAGCAAAGCGGAAGATACAGAGTGCAGAAAATAGTTCTCAGCATTGTAGCGCACCAGTTCCACAGACAGTGAATTCCACGGATTCACCACCCTCTGACTAAACAAATCCCTCATCATCTCTTTCCTAAAGGAACGTCCTTTTATTCCGAGGCTGTGCCCTCTGGTCCTAGACTCTCCCACCAGTGGAAACATCCTCTCCACATCCACTCTATCCAGGCCTTTCACTATTCGGTTCGTTGCAATGAGGTTCTCCCTCGTCCGTCTAAACGCCAGCGAGTACAGGTCCAGTGCCGACAAACGTTCATCGTATGTTGACCCCGTCACCCCCCCAGGATGATTGTTGTAGGCCTCATCTGCCAGCACATCCCTCCTCAGGCATGGGCTTGTCCAAACTGCCAGAGGAGGGAGTTGAGGCAGGTACAATTACAATTAAAATACACTTGGGCAGGTACATGGTTAGGAAAGGTTTGGAGGGAGATGGGCCAAATGTGGGCAGGTGGGAGTAGCATAGATGGGGCATCCTGGGCAAGTTGGGCCCAAGGGCCTGTTTCGGTGCTCTATAACTCTGGTGATTATTATACTGAAGCAACACCTTCTACTTCAAACCCCGCTGGTCGGAAGCAGTGAATCCAGTTTTCTTTGGCATGCGCTGAGACCAAGTCCCACCTCCTTTTCTTTCCCATGCACCCCCCCCCCTCCCCCCCACCCTCATTCGACTGGTTCAAGGAAGCCAAGGATCTTTCCACACCTTCCCCTCTCTCCTACCACCGCCCCACCACTTCAATCTCATGGTACACACCTGGTATGGTCTGTTGCCACGAAGACAATCGGGTCGGGGGCATCTCCAGGGTTCAATTTTTGCCGCTTGAACGGTGGCTCAGTACTAACTTGGTCTGTCTTCATCCCCGAAGAGAAGGGTCTGTTGCTGGTCAAATGGGCGCTAGCCGTCTGCAACAATCACAAGCCATTTCACCACCATTAGACTTTCTTCATCTCGCCACCTCCAGAGGGACAGATTATCGAGACTGAGTACTGGTGAGCAGAGCGGGCAGAGTGGAAGGCACCCAATCATGGGGAACTGCATGCCCAGTCTATCGACACAAAATGCTGGAGTAACTCAGCAGGACAGGCAGCATCTCTGGAGAGAAGGAATGGGTGACGCTTCGGGATGTGAAGAAGCGTTTTCGACCCAAAACATCCCGGTACTGCCAGGGCACGAACAGGGAGTGCACCCGTCGGGCAAGGCCTCCACAACTGAATCAAAGCTCGGTGAGCTAACAGTGCTCTCAAGGGAGCAGGAGCTGGAGTAGAGAATGAAGACTGAATGAAGCTATCGCGTGGAAACAGGCCAAACGGTCCAACAAGTCCACGCCAACTAGCGATTACCCGTTCACATTCATTTATTGTAAAAACAACCTGCAGATGCTGGTTTATACAAAAGTTCACACTGAAGAAGGGTATTGACCCAGAACGTCCACTGTTCTCCACAGATGCTGCCTCACCCGCTGAGTTACTCCAGCACTCTGTGAAACATCACCTATCCATGTTCTCCACAGATGCTGCCTGACCCGCTGAGTTACTCCAGCACTTTGTCCTTTCACACTAGTTCTATGTTATCCCACTTTCTCACCCACTCCCTACACACTAGGGGTAATTTACAGAGGGCCAATTAACCTACAAACCTGCACGTCTTTGGGGTGTGGGAGGAAACCAGAGCACCTGGAGGAAACCTACATGGTCACAGGGAGAACATGTAAACTCCACACAGACAGCAGCCGAGGTCAGGATCAAACTCTACCCACAAACAAGTGCTTCCTCCTGGTGGGTGGCCACTATTATTAATGTCCCAGGGTTGGATATGGTGCATGGTGCTTGAATAAAATTTCCTCTCAGTAGTTCTTTGCTGATCGTCCGAGATGACTGGACAGAGTGTTTGGGATTGGGAGGGGGTGGGGTGTGCGGGGAATGACTGTAACAGGGGCCCCCTTTGTAAGGGACATGGTTGGAGTCAGGTCACAAGCCCCACACCCCTCCTCCGCACAGTAGCGTAGAGCTGTAAACTATCAGGTTGCAACCACACCACTCTGAGAGCGACTGCATGCATGCACGCCACCTGTGCACTCAGCAACCACGAAACCAGATACAAGGCAGGGCGGAAACATTTTCCGTCGAGCGAGAATCGAGTTGCTCCTGAAGTTACACAGTGCGAACCTGGTGTACTGACAGCTGCGGTGCTTTGATCCTTTTGTGAAAGCCCCAGCTCACTACCGGGCAAGCGCATATTTCTGGGTGCCGAGCGTGTGAACATTTTGTACGCGGCCCACGGCAAACAGGACCTCTCTTCAATAAAAAGACACAAAGTGCTGGAGTACATCAGTGGGGCCCGACTCGAAACGTCGCCAACCCTTCTCTCCATAGATGTTGCCTCAACCGCTGAGCTACTCCAGCATTTTGTGTCACCTATTCATGTTCTACACAGATGCGGCCCGACCCACTGAGTTACTCCAGCACTTTGTGTCTTTTTACTGAAGAGAGGTACCTTTGATTTAACCAGCATCTGCAGTTCCTTCTTAAACATAAATAGGTGACATTTTGGATCATAAATTCATGTTCATAAGTGATTGGAGGAGCAGAATAAAGCCATTCGGCCCATCAAGACTACTCTGCCATTCAATCGTGGCTGATCTATCTCTCCCTCTCAACCCCATTCTCCTGCCTTCTCCCCATAACCCCTGACACCCGTGCTATTCAAGAATCTATCCATCTCCACCGTAAAAATATAAATTGACTTGGCCTTCAGTCTTCTGTGGCATCGGGACCCTTCTTCAGTCTGACTGTGTGTGTGTGGGGGGGGGGGGGGGGTGGGGGGGGGTGGGAGTGGGGACAGAAAGCTGGAAGAGAGACCCACTGGGTGGCTGCCTGACCTGCTGAATTACTCCAGCACTTTGTCCTTTTTGGTGAACCAGCATCTGCAGTTCCTACATTTTACCCCCTCTTCAATCAATTACTGTAAAGGCGCCGACAAGCACTGCTGCTTCTGTGTCCATTAGATCGGATTTGACAATCTATCTCCAACTGGACTTAGGGTTACATGTTGGCCGGTAAGCCACAAATCTCTCTGGAACTGCCCCAGCCCCCCCTCCCCCCCCCCCCCCGCGTTGTACACAAGGAATTTGAGGTGAATGTAGGCGCGTGTAAAACACTACGGCTGTTGTGCAGACACGCTGACAAAGCTTGGATTGCCCTCCACAGAGCATGGGAAGAAGCGGGGATTAGAACAAGGGTTCAGAATCGTGAGGTGAATGAGTAGGAAGGTCAGTCACAGATTGAATTTTAACATGGATTGTTTTTCGCTCGAACATTGAGGTTGAGGTCACCACTCAATAGAAGCATCTAGTCTCACCTGACCTGCAGCGAACGACAGTGTAATGGGGTTGGACAGACAGCAGGGAGTTGGGTGAAGGGGAGAGGGCTGGACGTTGAACTTTCCCATCTCCCCAATACTCAATGACTCGGTTGAATCCCTTGGTAGACAAAATGCTGGAGAAACTCAGCGGGTGAGGCAGCATCTATGGAGCGAAGGAATAGGTGACGTTTCGGGTCGAGACCCTTCTTCAGACTGATGTGGGGAGGGCGGGAAGAAGAAAAGAAGAGACGGAGACAGTGGGCTATGGGAGAGCTGGAAAGGGGAGGGGAAAGGGGGAGAAAGCAAGGACTACCTGAAATTGGAAGTCAATGTTCATACCGCTGGGGTGTAAACTACCCAAGCAAAATATGAAGTGCTGCTCCTCCAATTTACGGTGGGACCTACTCTGGCCATGGAGGAGGCCCAGGACAGAAAGGTCTGATTCAGAATGGGAGGGGGAGTTGAAGTGCTGAGCTACCAGAAGATCAGGTTGGTTATTGCGAACTGAGCGGAGATGTTGGGCGAAGCGATCGCCAAGCCTACGTTTAGTCTCACTGATGTAGAGCAGCTGACACCTAGAGCAGTGGATGCAATAGGTTGGAGGACGTGCAGGTGAACCTCTGCTGCACCTGGAAAGACGGCTTAGGTCCTTGGATGGTGTCAAGGGGGGAGGTAAGTTAAACAGTTGAAGCCCTTGTACTGTCTCAGGCTCAGTGATGCTTCTCTCAGTAACACGTAGGAACTGCTCCACGTTAAAGAGTCCGTCAGAAAGCAGTGGGTGCAACTCAAACGGAGTTGTGATACTGAGGGGGCTAGACTTGATTTGTCATTTACTTCCTATCATTCTGCTAGCAGGTTCTTTTCCAGGTCAGTGTGCGAAGGCGTCAAGAAAACAGTGTGCGCTTACGTGCACAGTTGTCACACTCACCATCTGTCTAATATGAACAGGACTCGGAGCTCCTGCAAAGGGGGAAAAAAACAAGAAAGAGGAAATCAGCGTTGTTAGAAAAATAGATCAATCGTGAAAGCCGAACAGGCAAAACAGCCCCCCCATGTATCTACAGATTAATCTCTAATACATCCTGAAGAGACCTGCCAAGTCAGAAAATGTGAAACTTCCCATATTGGTAGTAAAATACAGAAAACTGTCTGAATGGTGACAAGTGCTTAATTATCATACATACTGCTTTAAGGTGAGGGGAAAGCTTAAGGGAGAAGTGTAAGGCAAGTTGTTTTTTTACACAGAGGGTGGTGGGTGCCTGGAATGCATTTCAGAGGCAGATACGATAGTGGGCTTTAAGAGACTTTTGCAAAGGCACATGGATATTGCAGGGAATGGAGGGATATAGATCACGTGCCGACAGATGAGAGGCGGCCGGCATCATGTGTAGGAAGGAACTGCAGGTGCTGGTTTAAACTGAAGATAGACACAAAATGCTGGAGTAACTCAGCGGGACAGGCAGCATCTCTGGAGAGAAGGAATGGGTGACGTAGGGATCTCGACCCGAAACGTCACCCATTCCTTCTCTCCAGAGATGCTGCCTGTCCGGCTGAGTTACTCTAGGGGGTGGGAGATTGCAACCTTCACGTGGTCCACCCCGTTTCAACCTGGCGTGCACAAACAGAAGATCAAACAGAGCAAGCTGTCTTACAACTTTAGGCTGTGCACGCCATACGCAAGAAGAAGAAGCAGTTACTCCAGCATTTTGTGTCTATCTCTGGTCGGCATCATGCTTGGCCCCGACGCTGTGGGCCGAAGGGCCTGTTCTTGTGCCATGCAGCTCTATGTTCCCGGACCCACATTTCACAACCTACCCTGAACCCCGTTCTGTTTGTTGAAGGTGCGTTTCCCCAGCAAGGACACGGCTCCTCGGTTGATGTTCAGCAGAGTTCGGTTTGCTTCGCCCCCTTTCAGGATCCTTGGCTTCGACAGGCCTCGCGCCGCTGCGGATCCACGGTGAAACATAACAAACAACGGGAAAAAACATTAGACTTTAGCCTGACATGTGACTGCGTGGGTTTCCTCCGGGTGCTCCGGTTTCCTCCCACATTCCAAAACAACAGTGCAGATCAGTAGGTTAATTGGCTTCTGTAAATTGTCCCTAGTGTGTCGGGCAGAACTGGTGAACGAGTGATTGTTGGTCGGCGCGGACTCTTAAAGATAGCAGAGTCAGGGGATATGGGGAGAAGGCAGGAACAGGTTACTGATTGGAGATAATCAGCCATGATCACAGTGAATGCCGGTGCTGGCTCGAAGGGCCAAATGGCCAACTCCTGCACCTATTGTGTAGGTGGGCCAAGAGCCTGTTTCCACACTGTATCTCTAAACTAAACCAACTGATGAAGAGTCTCAACTCGAAACATCAATGATACCTCGTCTCCAGAGATGCTGCCCGTCGTGCTGAGTTACTCCAGCATTTAGTGTCTATCTTAAACTAAACTTCAGCCGTGTGAAACTGAGCACTCTCTTGTGTTAGGATTTTATTTTCGACACCCTGTTGCGCTCCGTTCACTGGGCTTGGCGCCCTCCCCGTCTGAACCACCCACCACCCTTTGGTCGAACACCAAAGTCCCTCCTGTTTGTAGATTGACTGCGGCGGGGGCCACATCTTGGCTGCTGGCTGTCACCCAGTTTGCTCTGTTGGCTGCAGGGAGCAGGGCAAGCGGGAATCTCTCTCCTCCGTGGTAGGAAAACCTACCTAACTCGCCCAACTCCTTCATGATGTTGGCTAGCGTGGGCCGAGGCGTGGGCCGGATCCTGAGTGGTTTTGTTGCTGCTTTCGGTAGTCGGACAGCACCTGTGTGGAAAACAAGAAGAGGAGAGGGCCATGAAATCTCGGAGCAGAAACTAGTCGATCTACAGTGTGCGCATTGGGCACCAAGCGACATGAATCAAATATGGCTCGAAGTACAGACTGCAAACCAACCGTGAATCTAATTGCAAGTGCCGCTGAGAGACACGTTGGCTAGTCCGCCAGCACGGGGTGGCAGTGGAAGGAGCCAACAGCATCGCGCCAACCCCATCGGCATCGATCCAGTGCCGCCAGGACACCGGGTCTTAGTGTGAGATTGCAGGAAACCGCACATCTCCTTGGGGCAAAATTCGACGTTCCAAAGAATCGGAAGTTTGAAGGTGACACGGGAATGTGGCAACTCTCTGCGTGCTGTTCCACAAGAGGATCTTATTGAGATTATTAAGGGTTTGGACACACTACAGGCAGGAAACATGTTCCCCATGTTGGGGGAGTCCAGAACCAGGGGCCACAGTTTAAGAATAAGGGGTTGGCCATTTAGAACGGAGATGAGAAAAAACCTTTTCACCCAGAGAGTTGTGAATCTGTGGAATTCTCTGCCGCAGAGGGCGGTGGAGGCCGGTTCTCTGGATACTTTCAAGAAAGAGTTAGATAGGGCTCTTAAAGATAGCGGAGTCAAGGAATATGGGGAGAAGGCAGGAACTGATTGTGGATGATCAGCCATGATCACATTGAATGGCGGTGCTGGCTTGAAGGGCCGAATGGCCTCTACCCCTGCACCGATTGTCTATTGTCGAATGCGCTTTTGTCTATTGTGCTATTGCACAATAAGCATTTCATTATAATTGCTGCATACATGACAATAAATAAACTAACTGACTGCGGTTCTACTCAAGCCTGATAGAAATGTATAAAATTATGAGAGGTATGGAAAGGATTGACAGTCAGAAGGTAGACAAAAGTGCTGGAGAAACTCAGCGGGTGCAGCAGCATCTATGGAGCGAAGGAAATAGACAACGTTTCGGGCCGAAACCCTTCTTCAGACTGACAGTCAGAATCTTTCTCCCCAGGGTGGAAATATTAAATACTACAGGACAAAGTGTTGAGGTGAGAGGGACAAAGTTTAATTGAGGTGGGCGGGGCAAGTTTTATTTTTACACCAAGGGTGGTGTGTGCCTGGAACATGCTGCTGAGAATGATGGTGGAGACAGATAGGATAGTGGTTTATGACGCCTTTGGATAAACACGAAGAAGTGGGGGAAATGGAGGGACATGGATGACGCAAAGGGCGAGGAGATTGGTTTAATTTGGCATTGTGTTCATTGTGGGCCGAAGGTCCTGTCCCTGTACTGTTTCTATCTTGAGAAAGAAATTCTTAAAAACATAAATCTTAACCATCAGCATGTAATTGCCTCTAGAGGGCAGAGAAAGCCAAGTTATACTGTGGAGATAAGGGTGAATGCACAGACTATTTTACTCGGGGGAGGGGAGTTGGAAATAGGGGGACACGAGTTTAAGATGAGAAGGGCAAGTGGTAATACAGACCTGAGGGGCAACTTTTTCATACAAGTGGGGGGGGGGGGGGGGGTGGTATATTGAATGAGCTGCCACAGGAGGTCGTTGAGGCAGCCACGATAACAATCTTTACAAGACACTTGGACAGGTACATGGATTTGAAAGGTTTAGTTTAGAGGGATCTGGGCCAAATGCAGGCAGGTAGGACTAGCTTAGATGTAACATCCAGGTTGGCATGGATGAGTCGGGCCAAAGAGCCTGTTTCATTGCTGTATGACTCTAATACGTTCATCGAAAGTGATCGACAATAGAACCAGAAGGGGAAGGAGAATTATTTTTTCCGTGCATCGAGCGATGATCTGGAGGGTTTTGTTGAAATTTGAGTGGAACCGGCTTCAAGAGGGACTTTCAAAAATATAAATTTATCGCTAAATACTCAAAATAGTAAATTTTCTGGGGTGCGAGGAAGTAGAGGCGTGGGGCTGACTACAGGGATCTGGCGCGTGTCCCAGAGCGCGGCTCCACGAGGTGCCGCCGGGGGAGGGGGGGGGGGGGGCGCGTGCTGCCAGTTCCACTCATCCACACAGCAGGTGGTGACCTCAGCCTGCTGAATGCCGGGACCTACAGGCAGCAGCCCACATCCTGTACACACCACCTCCACCTCCTCACAACCTCCGCAACATCAATACGAGGAGGGACACACACACACACACACACACCTATTGCTTCGCTCCATAGATGCTGCCTCACTCGCTGAGTTTCTCCAGCATTTTTATCTATCCAATCTATGTCTCTCATAATTTTTATACATTTCTATCGTGCTTTCCTTCAACCTCTGGCGTTCCAGAGAAAACAATTCAAGCATATTCAAACTCTCCCTCTGGCTACAACCCTCTAATCCAGGCATCGTTCTGGTAAAGCTCCTCTGCACCCTCTTAAAGCCGCCACATCCTTCCTGTAATGGGACCAGAACTGCAGGCAATACTCCAGATGCAGCCTGACCAAAGCCCCAGAGAGCTGCATCGTGACTTCCTGTACTGTGATAATGTCATAAGGTCATAAGTGATAGGAGCAGAATTAGGCCATTCGGCCCACAAAGTCTGCTCCACCATTCAACCATGGCTGATCTATCTCTTCTTCCTCATCCCATTCTCCTGCCTTCACCCCATAACACCCACACTAATCAAGAATCTATCTCTGTTGTAAAAATAACAATTGATGGCCTCCACAGCCGTCTGTGGCAATGAATTCCACAGATTCACCACCCCCTGACTAAAGAGACTGCTCCTTATCTCCTTCCTAAAGAAACATCCTTTAATTCTGAGACTGTGACCTCTGGTCCTAAACTCTCCCACTATTGGAAACATCCTCTCCACATCCACTCTATCCAGGCCTTTTACTATTCGCCTCGGTTCAATGAGGTCCCCACCCTCATCCTTCTAAACTTCAGCGAGTACAGGCACAGTGCCGTCAAACGCTCATTGTACGTTAACCCACTCATTCCCGGGATCATTCATGTAAACCTCCTCTGGACCCTCTCCAGAGCCAGCACACATCCTTCCTCATACATGGGGCCCATAGTTGCACACAATACTCCTGACCAGCTCCTTAAGGATGCGACAGATTTCTGGCTGTGGAGAAGGCAAGGCTGCAGTGGGCGAACGCAGATGTCCACTAACAATAGACAATAGGTGCAGGAGTAGGCCATTCGGCCCTTCGAGCCAGCACTGCAATTCAGTGTGATCATGTCTGACAAAACGAGCCCCACTTACACTCGGTCTTGATGGCACCGACGTTGACGGGGATGTAGGGGCGCCGAGCTGCCCTCTGCGGCCGCAGGATGTCGTCGCACAGCCGCCGGGCAATGCGGGTCAGCTTGGTCGTCTGCAGGAGGAACGTCTGCCGATTCTTGGCTAGGAGCTTGGAGCTGTTGCAGGACAGAAAGCCTGGGGAGTCCTGGCGCCCGCCCGGCCCCTTCGACCTGGGCTCCTGGAAACAAGGCACAAGGTGCGGAGGGTTCAATACAGGAAAGGCCAGGACAAAGATAAACGCATGGGAAAAACTGAAATTTAAACAAATGCCAGAAGTATACAACAATATATTTGGCATCTGAATAGACTAATGATATTGGTTTATTACTGTCACGTCTACTGAGATACAGTGGAGAGCTTTTGGTTATGAAGCTGCAAAATGATTTGGCTAATGGATTAACGTCACGCTCTCTGGGTGGAAAATTGAGTCCTTCACTCTTCATCACGTGTCGGCAGCTCCATTAGTTCCACGAGACACGAGGAATTGCAGCGCGCTGGAATCTCCAGTATAAAACAAAGCGCTGGTGGGACTCAGTGGATCAGGTGGCAACCCTGGAGGGAAAAGGACAACTCCACCCTGAACTACGTCTGTCTAATTCGCTCCGCGGATGCTGCCTGACCCATCAACTTTTTTTTAACCCGTTGATTTCAGATTTCTTCTCTCACCTTTGTCCCCAGTCTCCTGAAGAGTGGTGAAGGCAGGTACACAGAGAGATGGGAAGGTTGATCAGAAAGAGCTGCGTTTCCTCTGCATCGTTAGGCAATGTCACAGAAGATCAGTTGATGGTTACAGCACCCACTGTGCTCAAGTGCAAGGAAAGGATCACAGCGGGAGCTTTGCAGCAGGAAAGATAGAAAATAGGTGCAGGAGTAGGCCATTCGGCCCTTCGATCCAGCACTGCCATTCAATATGATCGTGGCTGATCATCCAAAATCAGTACTTCGTTCCTGCTTTTTCCCCAATATCCCTTGTTTCCATTAGCCCTAAGAGCTAAATCTAACTCTCTCTTGAAAACATCCAGTGAATTGGCCTCCACTGCCTTCTGGGGCAGAGAATTCCACCGATTCACAACTCTCTGGGTGAAAAGGTTTTTCTTCATCTCAGTCCTAAATGACCGACCCCTTATTCTTAAACTGTGTGACCCCGGTTCTGGACTCCCCCAACATCGGGAACATTTTTCCTGCATCTGGCCTGTCCAATCCCTTAAGAATGTTATATGGTTCTATGACCCCTTCCCATCCTTCTAAATTCCAGTGAATGTAAGCCCAGTTGACCCATTCTTTCATCACAAAGAAGGTGGACGGTAGTCGCGATCGTACCGAAGGAGGCCGCTGCTTGTCCCCGTCCAGTACCGTCGGCGTCTTTAAGCCACCATACTTCTTCCAGTAGATCCAGCAGGAAGCGCAGAGCCTGCACTGCATGTTGGGAGGGCCCCAGGCATACCACTGTAGAGACTGCGTGGCTGGAGGACACAGCAAGGTTAACACGAGTTAGGGAACACAGACATCATAAGCTTGTTGGTAGACAAAAAATGCTGGAGAAACTCAGCGGGTGAGGCAGCATCTATGGGGAGAAGGAATCGGTGATGTTTCGGGTAGAGACCCTTCCCTTGGGGGGGGGGGGGGGGGAAGGAAGCCTGGTTCACATCCTGTTACCCTCACCCACCCTGTGGGAGCTAAGGCTGGTGTCTCCATGGCACTTGGCTCAATCTCCATTCACTGAGCATCAGAGGAAAACAATCCCTGAGGGGCTTCCCTCACCAATACTCTGGGGGCGAGTTGTTCTTTGTTTAGTTTAGAGGTGCAGCAGGAAAACGGCCCCCTTCGGCCCACCGAGTCCGAACCAACCATCGGTCAGCCGTTCACACCAGCTATCACACCACACTGCAGATGCAATTTACAGGGGGGTTAACTAACGTATAAACCCGCACGTCTTTGGGATTTGGGAGGAAACCGGAGCGCCTGGAGAAAACCCACGCGATCACAGGGAGAACGTGGAAACTCCACACAGACAGCACCTGAGGTCACGATCGAACCTGGGTGTCTGGTGCTGTGAGGCAGCAGCTCCACCGCTGCCCCACTGTGCCACCCAGGTAGTCTGGTAAGAACCATTGCCTGAACATAGGCGTTTTGAAATCAATGTGCAGCCATTTATACAAGTCGGCTTGACGCAGTGTTGGCCAGTGAAAGCC
The DNA here is from genome assembly GCA_963514005.1 of Raja brachyura. The sequence goes on from CAUPSL010001055.1 coordinate 19,976, forward strand.
TCCCTTTTATTCTTAGACTGTGGCCCCCATCATTGGGAACATTGATGATAAGACTAAGGGGGCGGTCACGCTGGAACCAGTGTGGCATTGCCTCCACTTACTGTGACAGCTCTCACAGGTCAGGCCGGTGGCAGGTTTCTGGTACCCTGTCGCCCCGTTCATCATCCCGCCCTTTGGCCCCATATTCACAATCTGGTTGGGGTTTGGTTTTGTGCTGTGAAATAAGGGGGGGTGGAGGGGGGGGGGGGGGGGGGGAAATAGGGCAAAAGAGTTACACATCGCACAAACAAACATTTGGAGAAACCAATTGTGCAATTTATTCAGTCAGAGCCAACAGCACGGTTAGGCAAACACTAGAGTGCAAACATTCAAGAGCAGCAATAAAGAATCATTCTGATATTCACTTAGAAATCCATGTTGAAGGTAAGGATTAATGGGAGAGATACTCCAAGTTATCCAAACACACAGGAGCATTAAGTTAGAACAAGATCCAGTTGGGACATTTAGCTCAGGTGACCTAAAAAACAGTCAACCTAATTATTTTTGGAGCATCAGCGAGGTCGTGGGAAGGAATTTTAGAGCTTAAGCCACAGCAAATTTTGCAGAACAGCCGTGGACACCAGGGTGTGTGTAGAGGCTGAGAATAGTAGCAGGGAGGCGGGTCACGGGGAGAACGTACAAACTCCATACAGACAGCGCCCGTGGTCGGGATTAAACCTGGGTCTCAGGCGCTGCATTCGCTGTAAGGCAGCAACTCAACCACTGCACCACCGTGACCGTCCTTATCCTCTTTTGGAGATGATAAATTGCTAACATTCCTAAATATAAAAAAGAGCTGGGGATTCTCCCTCGTGTGTCAACACTGTCATTTTTCCCCAATTAACACCGCTACGGAAATAGATGATTTTGTCATTCTCACCAGGTTGTGGGATCTAGGTAAGTGCAAATTGTTTGTAATGTTGCCTAAATACAAGAGTGACAACACACAAAAAAAAAACCTTGATAGGCCACAAGACAGTGCAGAAATGTTTTAACTTATCACATGCTGAAAGAATCAGTGCCCTGACAGGGCACACAGTCACTTACTAGGTGGGAATGTAGACCTGCTTCAGCTTGCTGTCAGCTTCAGCTACTTTTAGCCTTTTCTGTAGCAAAAGCAAGAAAGACCATTGGAGACGGCACAATATAACGTTACTCCCCTGGAGATCTCCCCGAGGACAGACCACAAACAAGGCCGGCTGGGGCGTTGCTCAAAGACAACTCTCCAGCCAGTAGGCTTTTTAGGTTTGGGTTTATTATAGCCACGTGCACAGAGAGCATCTACAGTTCCTTGTTTGTACAACTCACCAAGAACTAACATAAAACCCACATGTACAGGTACAGTAAAAAGCTTTGTTTCGCAGTCTATCCAAACAGATCGGATATGCCACACATGGATTCAGACCCAGTCCGACCAAGGGTCCAGACCCGAAACGATGCCTATACATGGTCCCCAGGGATGCTGCCTGACCCGCACCGTATTACTCCAACATCTTGCATCATTTTTTGGAGATAATCAGTTCATCTTTTCATGCAGAGGAAAGGGGTTAAACATAAAGGAAAGCTTCTGGTTCCTATTAAAACACGTGAGAGTTGGACTTTGAGCACCACCAACAGATATTTGACCTGCCTCCAGGCATGCACAATGGAAAGGCGAACAGGTACAAGATGGCACCTGAACTGTTACGACTGGTGTACACAAAATCAATGTGGTCTACTGTCTTACACTCAGTATGATTGTACCTAATGTACAGTAGGATTGTCACTGAGCCTTTCCCGAAAAAAGGATTTCACTGTACTTGGGCACACCTGATGATAATGTTGGCGGGGAAAGGAAAGGGTGTCGACCCGAAACGTCACCCATCCTTCTCTCCAGAGATGCTGCCTGTCCCGCTGAGTTACTCCAGCATTTTGTGTCTATCTTCGATTTAAACCAGCATCTGCGGTTCTTTCCTACACGATAATGTGCGGGTGTCAAGGGTTATGGGGAGAAGGCAGGAGAATGGGGTTGGGAGGGAGAGATAGATCAGTCATGATTGAATGTTGGAGTAGACTTGATAGGCCAAATGGCCTAATTCTTCTCCTATCACTTATGACTTTATGTACTTTTGAACCATTGCATGGGGGGGGGGGGGGGGGGGAATAGAAGCAGTAACTATTACTTGTAGGTAGTCCCACTTAATAATAATACTACTGTATTGTCATTGTAAACACATGCAACAAAATTTCAGACGCATTGCCCAAGCGGAGCTCCAACGTATCAGATAAATAATAACGACAAAGGAAACAACAAAATCGGCAAGAAAAACCTCAAGTCAAGTGTATTACTGCAGTAACAATGATGCACAGCAGTTACCTGCCCTCTCCTCTATCTAAGGCCAAACCTGGCAATGGTACAAGCACAGAGTGAGCTTTGCAAACTTGCTCAAAAGGATTCAGGATGTGCGCACTTTGCCGTGCCTTCGCTATGGGACGAGGTAGAAAGCATCTTCTCACCTGCTGGATGTATCGGTCTGTGGTCTTCCACATGTAATAAAACTGGACTATGCTGGCCAGTGATTTCCAGGACAACTGTAAAACAGGAGAGAAATAATCAGGAAGTAAGAGCAAGAGCACACGAGGATGAGTGGGAGTCAGCGAGACACGGTGACAAGTCGTCGTGTGGGTGAACAAAGGAAATGGCAAGGCCAGATGATCTTCAATGTATAGTCTGAAAAGCAGCTAGTGATGGCTGATAAGCAGCAGTCGGAAGGAAGGTCCCGATTTAGAGATACAGCGTGGAACAGGCCCTTCAGCCCATTGAGTCAGCGATCCCCGTATGTTAGCACTGTGGACAAATTACACTTTATAGAAGCCAATTAACCTACAACACTGTATATCTTTCGAATGTGGGAGGAAACCAGTGGGAGAATACCCACGCAGTCACAGGGAGAACGTGCAAACTCTGTGCAGGCAGCACCCATGGTTTGGATGGAACCCGGGTCTCTGGCGCTGTGAGGTAGCAGCTATACTCGCTGCGACACCCGACATAAAACGTCGTTTTCTCATCCATTCCACAGACGTTGTCTGAGCTGCCGAGTTCCTCCAGCAGTTTGTGTTTTGAACATAATCATTTGGTGCACAGTAACGTCCAGAATCGTCAATGGCGGGGGCCTGGGACACGCTGCTAGGGCTAGTGGCGGAGGCAGATACGATAGTGGCATTTAAGAGGCTTTTAGATAGACACATGGATGTGCAAGGTATGGAGGGATAGGGATCACGTGCAGGCAGAGGAGATTAACGGCATCATGTTCGGCTCGGACCTTGTGGGCCAAAGGTCCTGTGTCTGTGTTGTACAGTTCTATGTTTGTTGAAGAGACTTTACTTTCTCTCCTGACGTAGGGCTTCCCCCCACAGATGTTGCTTGACCCGCTGAGTTCCTCCGGCACATGGTCTGTTGCCCAGATTCCAGCACCTGCAGTCTCTCGTCCCTCCAGTCTCTGGTGTTTCTCTTTACAACGACCAGACTTCATGCCTGGGGCCCTATTAGCTGCTAGATGTATGGCTAACGGATCTAAGAGAGGGAACTCACAAAGTCTTGTCTGATGTCGGTGAAATCCTTGCCGTATTTTTCGAGCGCCTCTTCAAAAAGCATAGCCTCGGAGGACGACCACTCCTCCATCTCGTCCCGACATAGTACAGGTCCTCCCTGAGGCACTAACGTCGACATGGCTTTGGCGAGGTCGTAGCCGTTACGCTGCAGCGTATCCATGGCGTGGAACTGGAATACAAGTAGAGACGAGGCGTCAGGCAGTGAAAGAAGAGGGCACAAAGGGAAAAAAGGTGGTTCCTTCTTGGGACCTTGAGAAACTAGTTTAAAATGTTAGGGAGCCAGTTCTAAGCCTGGATCTTAGGCTTGATGGATAAATAATGCTCATGGGGGCAAATGCAGAGACCGGGGCTAACCCAGACCATAGTCACCATTTCACTCTCCCCATGAGTTTGATATACAGATACAGCATTTGGCCCACCGAGTCCACGTCAACCATCGATCACCCACTCACACCAGTTCTACATCGTCCAACTTTCTCATCCACTCCCCTCACTCCGGGGGCAATTTACACAGGCCAATTAAATGCAAACCCGCACGTCTTTGGGATGTGGGAGAAAGCCAGGACACCCAGAGGAAACCTGTGTGGACACAGGGAGACAGCACCCGAGGTGAGGATTGAACCCACAATGGGCACATTCTGACACAATGGGCAACAGCTTTATCAGATGCGCCACTGTGCAACCTATTAGACGGGTGATGGCGGAGGCAGTGATATTTAGTCCAGAGATACAGCATGGAAACAGGCCCTTCGGAGCACCGACTCTATGTTAACCAGTGATCACCCATTCACATTAGTCCCATATTATCCCACTTTCTCACCCACTCCATACAACACAGGGGCAATTTACAGAGGGCCAATTAACTTACAAACCCACGGTTTTGAGATATGAGAGGAAACTGAGGAACTGGAGGAAATACACGCAGTCACAGACAGCACCCGGTCAGGATCCAAGCTGGGTCTCAGCAACTCTCCAGCGGCTTTAGGAGGCTTTTAGATAGGCACTTGGATATGCAGGGAATGGAGGGATGCGGATCACGTGCAGGCATAGATACCTCGGCACCATGTACCGCGACTGTCTCAGCTACTAGCAGCAGCAAGCTGTGAGTATTATCAGCGTAGATACACACAGAATGCTGGAGAAACTCAGCGGGACAGGCAGCATCTCTGGAGAGAAGGAACTGGTGACGTTCTGGGTCGAGACCCTTCTTCAGACTGAAGAAAGGTCTTGACCCGAAATGTCACCCATTCCTGCTGCCTGTCCCGCTGAGTTACTCCAGCACTTTGTATCCTTCTTCGGTATAAGCTAGCATCAGCCATTCCTGCCTACACAGTATTACCAGCGTGATGTCCCTGGACGCTGCGGCTGCACTCATGTGCAAACTCGGCTGACGGATGGAGCTGCTGCAGTCCAAAGCACGAGCAAAGGTTCCCACCGCCCTGTGAGGAGAGAGCATAAACAAGTTCAACACACACCCGACGAAGCAGCCTCTAAATACAACACTGACAACAATCAGCCGGGGACTGATGAACAGCTCCTGCGCTGCGCTGCTCCTAAACCTCCCGACTTGCGCCCATCCTGACATGTTGACATGGCGGATTAAAACCCTCGATTCAAATGCAGGGATTGGACATTCAGGGTTGAGACAGAAGGAATTCCCACACACAGAAGGCGGATCTTTGGAATTCTCGACAAAAAAAGCTGGAGATGCTTTGTCACCAAGTAGATTTGTTTTTGATATGAGGTAAATAGTGTTTGTGCTATGAGGCGAAGGATGGCCATGGTGGAGCAGATATGCATAGCTTCACTGTTTCCTCTGACCGCTTTTATTTCTAATGTCATATTTAATGTGAACCTCCTGCAGCAAGGATGGGTGAGGGCGGAGATGATGGGGGCCAAGGAGCAGGAGGTTCAGCACAAAGGTCATGCCGATGGAGTGCCGTACTCCTGGGGATTTAGGGTCCCAGGAGGCAGCAGAGAGTTCCTCAAAGCCAGTGGACTCACCGAGCAACAACGAGAAACTGGTCAATCTGCCGGTCAGTGAGCGAGTTGTCCGGGTCCCACAACTTGGTTTCCATTTTCATCTGGTTCCTGTCATCAGACTCAACTGAGAGAAGTAAACAGGAAAATTATGGAGTCGCACAGTGCGGAAACAGGCCCTTCAGCCCAACTCGTTCATGCTGCCCCATCTAAGCTAGTCCTAACTGCCCGCATTCGGCCCATATATCCCTGTAAACCTTTTCTACCCGTGTACAGTGCCCTCCATAATGTTTGGGACAAAGACCCGTCATTTATTTATTTGCCTCTGTACTCCACAATTTTAGATTTGTAATAGAAAAAGATCACCTGTGGTTAAAGTGCACATTGTCAGATTTTAATAAAGAACCTCCATCATTAGCTGACCAAGTATCTTTTAAATGGTGTTACATAAACACTAAGAAACTTGAAAGTATGAGAGTGTAACAACAGTACATTGCACTGAGTTCTCTCACCACCAGAGACCCAACTTCAATCCCGACCTCGGGTGCTGTCTGTGTGGAGTTTGCCCTTCCTCCCACATCTCAAGAGCACGCAGGTTCGTAGGTTAAGTCGCCTTTGTAAATTGTCCCTGGTGTGTAGGGAGTGGACCTGAAAGTGGGATAACGTAGAACTAATGTCAACGTGTGTTTGTTTGTGGGCCAAAGGGCTGGTTTCCATGTTGTATTTACTAAACCCACACAAGAGTTGCCATGTTTCAGGCATCATCTTGCACCCTTCTAGTTTAAAAGTTCTTCAAAATGTAGAGTTTGAACTTGGCCTTGAAGGCCAGCTGTCGTGCCGATGGCACTGATTTTGGAGTTGGCTGTTGAAGGAAAAGACAATTGGGGATACACCGCATGTAAACTTCTCTGCACATTACCATCTGCCAGCTTGTCGGGGATGTCGGCCTGGTACTTGGGCCCGACTCGTATGTCGCCCTGGTCTGCGATCAACGTCTTCTGCAAGGGGTCGAACACCAGCGAGTAGTAGAAGCAATCCTGCAGAAGCACAGACGTCAGATGGCTCAGCGAGGATAGGGTACAGGAGCAGGCAGGAAACTGTGGAGCTGTGCAAGACACTCGTCAGGTATCAGTCAGAATGCTGGCCACCATACAACAGGGAGGCTTGCACAGCTCTGCAGAATGTGGATGTAGGAGGATGTTGTCAGGGTGCAGACTATAGTTATGAAGACAAACCATCTGAGGAGTTTTGATTGCAATGCCCACAATTACAATTTGTGCAACTGGAAGAACCGCTGCTTCACATCGCCAATAATGCGTTCTACCCAAGTATTATGGCTCTGGCTTTTGGTTCTTTAGTATTGCCATATGTACCAAGGTACAGTGAACAGCTTTGCTTCGCACGCTATCCAAACAGATCAGATATACCATACATAAACAATCAGTTCAAACAAGTATAATAGATAGGGGAGTATACAGAGTGCAGAATATAGTTCTCAGCATTGGAGCGCATCAGTTCCTTAGATAAAATTCAGTGTGCTCAATGGGGTAGTGGAGAATCAGACAGTACCCTAGCTTATGGAAAGACCCTTCAGAAGCCTGATACCAGAGGGAATGAGGCTGTTTCTGAGACTGGTAGTGCAATGTTTCTGTACCTTCTGCTGGATGGGAACAGGGAGAAGGATCAATGACTGTTGTGGGCTTATCTTTGATTATGTTGACTGCTTTAGCAAGGCAGCGTGAGGTGGAGAGGGAGTCAATGGTGGGGAGTCTGGTCTGTGCGATGGATTGGGCTACATTGCAGGCCCAATTTCTTGCGGGTTTGGGCGGAGCAGTTCCAAAAGCAAGCTGTGATGCAACCTGACTGTATATGTACTGCGGTGCTTGAGAAACGGTACTGGAAAATTAAATCAGACCAATGTGGGGTCACTCTGTGACAGTCAAAAGGTGGAAGAGAGATCAGGCCCAGAACCACCATCGTAAACCTCCATCGTGCTTTTGATAGAGAAAAACATCCCAAACTACTTTGGACAAAAGACTTGATAGAGGCAGGAGGTGGTGATCGAGCCATCGAGAAAGTTTGGGCAAATGAACAAAGCTTAGAGTGGTGAGTTTTTAGGATAATTTGTAATCTTTAGAGATTCCAGAGCTTGGGAAACACACGATTGTCAGTGCAGGGGACAATGGAACAGCAGTGGAATTGGAGGAGTGGTGTAGTCTGAGGACTCCAGAGACAGAGAGAAGGCAAGGACCGTACAGGGAACTGAACACATTGAGACTGTGAATGAATAGCCACTGTAGGTCAGAGGGCACGGGTGGTGATAGTGAGGCAGGCCACAGGCAGCAGGTGAGGGTAGGGATGAAGATAGGTGCGAGCAGGTTGGAGCCGAGACTAAAGATAACAAAGGCACAGGTGAATAGTTGATCAACTGGGCTGAAGCGCAGGGAGAGCGGGCAAATGCAATCTGAGTATCACCTCTCTATCCAGGTATTCGCTCAGCTTCTCCGTCTCATTCAACAAGGCCACATTACACTTCCCCCTGAGAAACAAAATGGCACAATTAGACTCCAGGCAATATTGATCCAGGTCTGCACTCGGCTTCTGTCTGGCAAGTGCTACCTCTTGTTGGCTCCACCCAGGGCATTGACATCCAACAGGTATTTAACTGCAGCGGCATCACAGCCGATGGGCATTGAAAGGGAGCAGGGACCTGGCGGGGCCGAGTGGAGGGGCGACATCAGAATCCTCGGCCTTGCGTCACTCAGCACCAGTGCTTACTGACCCACATGGTTCCAGGTTTCAGAGTCAGCACGCATGGTTTTAAATCCCTCTGTGGCCACCCCTCCCTTTCTCCGTAGCTCATTCGGCCTTTGCAATCCTCCAAGAGCTCTTCACTCTTCCAGTTCCCCAGCGTCCATTGCTCGAACCATCGGCAACCACATGGTCAGTTGCCTTGACGCCAAGCCCTGGAACCTCCTCCCTCAATTTTTTCCTTTAAAGGTCTCCTCAAAACCACTGCTTCGGTCACCTGCCCTAAGATGACCTCAAGGTCAGTCACCCTTAATCACTAGTTCAGTGGTTCTTAACCTTTTTGGCACCAGTACGCACGTACGTGAACAAAATACTGTACGTGGTATGTACCTTTGTTAAGGGCCTGTCCCACTTAGGTGGGTTTTTTTCGGCGATTTGCCGGCACCCGTCATAGTCGCAGCAAGTTGCCGAAAGTTTTCAACATGTTAAAAATCTAGCGGCGACCAGAAATAGGTACGACACTTTGGGCGACTACTGAAGACCATACAGGTGTCACCCCGCGACCGCGGTCGTGAGTAGTGCCCCAAAGAGTCATACCTTTTTCTGGTTGCCGCTGGATTTTTAACATTGAAAACTTTCAGCAACTTGCTGCAACTGTGACGGGTGCCAGCAAGTCGCCAAAAAAAAATTGCCTAAGTGAGGCAGGCCTTTTAGTTTCCTAAACATGGGCTCAACAAATTGATATGTTATTTATGTCCCGTTCATGACCCCCAGCAAAGCCCCAAACGACCCCCATAGGGGTCACGACCCCAGGTCAAGAACCACTGCACTAGTGCGAGAGCAGGCATTTAATCTGGGAGTGGGCTGCAACAGTGCGAATTAAAAAAAAACATGGAGAGGAATCGGGCAAGTAAAACATGATCAGCTTGATGTCAGGAGGGTGCTGGAGTAATTACTTAGGATCAGACATGAAAGCGGACCTGCCAGACCTTAAACATTTAACAGGGCGCATTGAGCCGTGGAAGGAGTCAAAAGATGATTGTAGATGACACGGACACACAAGATGCTGGAATATTAAGCAGGAAACAAATTGCTGAAGGAGCTCAGTGGGTCAGGCAGCATCTGTGCGGGGCAATGGCATGATGACATTTCAGGTCGGGACCCTGGTTCAGGCTGTCTATTTCTCTCCAAGATGCTGCCTGACCCGCTGAGTTCCTCCTGCCTCTTTGTTTTTTGCTTAGTGAAGATAACAAGATGGATATTACCAGCCAGGACTTGAGTCTTGGAAAAGATAGCGTAGAAGAGGTACTTCCACAAGAATTGTGCGGGATTAGTGGCAAAGTGCTGCGGTGCATTAAAAATTAAATGGGGCAGAATGTGGCTGTCCTGGGATTTGGATCTGCTTAGAGACCAGAGATTACCTGTTGGTTTTGGATCTGTGTGGAGGTCAGTTATTGATCCACAGATTGTAGTGGTGGCCAGCAGGACAGATCCTGCTATTTACCATTTCATTCACGAGTTAGATGTGGGCTTTGAGAGAAACCTATGGGAACAAGATCCATGCAAGAGCAGGGACTGTGGTGGACGCTCCATGTCGACGGGCAATGGGGGTGCGATGAGGGACTGGGCTGATGCTGGCCAAATACTGGGCAGGTGAAATGACTCATCCTACATGGGAAGAAACTATAACCACTGGTGGGAAAGAATTAAGGTTTTGGTGCATCACTTTGCATGTCTGAGACACTAAAACAAAACCTATTTTAACAGGATAACATGAAACAACACACAACAATGCATCTTGTTATTGTACAAAGATTTAAACTTTAAAGGGTCGAACCCGGGTCTCAGATCTTGATTGGACCTCGGCTAAACAGATTTTCTTACTTGTTGGGTAATTCTCAAGTCTTTGAAAAAGTATAAGATAAATTCCATTTAAAATGCCAGATCACCTGAACTGAACTGGGTCAGTGCACTTAGTGACAACCAGCACTTTTATTGTAGACCAAGAGATGCCAGTCCTTATATAGGCTGGATAGAGTGGATGCGGAGAGGATGTTTCCACGAGTGGGAGAGTCTAGGAGTAGAGGCCACAGCCTCAGAATTGGAGGATGATCCTTTAGAAGGATGAGGAGGAATCTCTTTCATCAGATTCTGTGGTGAATCTGTGGATTTCATGGCCACAGAAGGCTGTGGAGGCCGTCAACGGATATTTTTAAAGCAGAGATAGATAGATACTTGATTAGTGCAGGTGACAGTGGTTATGGAGAGAAGGCAGGAGAATGGGGTTAAGAGGGGAGAGATAGATCAGCCATGATTAAATGGCAAAATAAACTTGATGGGCCGAGCGGGCCAAATTCTGCTCCTACCACTTATGACATTATAACCGGAGAAACTCAGTGGGTCAGACAGCATCTGTGAGGGAAGGGACAAGTGACATTTTGGGTCAGGGCCCACTTCAGATCCTCTGGAAGACATGGACAGGTGATGATTCAGGTTGTGAAGAAGGGTCTCGACCCAAAACGTCGCCTATCTCCTTCACTCCTTAGATGCTGCTGCACCCGCTGAGTTTCTCCAGCCTTTTGTGTACCGATGATTCAGGTTGGGTGGTTTCCTGACCCGAAACGACACCTATCCACGTACTACAGATATGCTGTCTAACCCGCTGAGCTGCTCCAGCACTTTTTACTTTATATCGCATTTTAAAATTCATTAAATAGTCTTGGTTTACATAAGGTTCTTGGGCGAGAAGCGGGGGAGGTGAAATATCTGCCTGGTGATAGCACAGAGAAGTCATCGGACCGTTCCTTTTAAACAATGTGTTTACCTGAAACGCGGATTATAAATAGTCATGACAGCTCCAGTGGGGGGGGGGGGGGAGAAATAGGACTGCAGCCCTCATTTCCACCTTGCTGTTCTTGTAAACGAGTAGTGAACTTGTTACTGGGGCACAAGCTTTGGGGAATAAATCAGGAGGGCAAGCAAACAGGTTTCAACTGCTTGCTGTGAAATAGCTTTTTAATTATTCAGCTCTGTGCAAGGCCAGCAGGTTTAAATGGCCGACCGACAGCTTAACAATTCTGCTCTTTTGGGAGATGGAAACTTCTGTGCTGTTGACCGGGTTACCTGATGTGCGTGGCTGGTAGGGACTCGAACTGGCGAGAGAGGAAGAGCTCTCTGTGTTTAAGCTGATGCCGTTCCTGATCCACCAACATGGGCTGCTTGGAGTCCTCTTCAAACTCTCCTGAGGAAGATACCAGAATTAGGCCGACTGTTCAGCAGAGGAGCCGATTATTTAGGCCCCCCCGCGCTCCGTTCCAACTGCTTTTACTTCACATCAGTTTCTTCCCATCCGTCCTTTCACCTGCCCTCATCATCACATCTTTGTATTCCTCTCTCCCCCGGGCATTTACCCAGCTTTCCCTCAAATGCAATGGTTCATTTCAACCGCTCCCTTGGTGGGAGACAGTTATACATTTCTGCATGCTCTTCAAAACAAATTTCTTCTGAAGGCCCCACTGCATTTGAAAGAAACTCCTTGACAGCTTAATTTTAAATGCCTTTATCACATCTGAGATCATCCCCTTTTCAGGGGGGAAATTCATATAGCTTTTCCTGATAATTTTGGTATCATTCTTGTAATCAAAAATTAAATTGGAGTCACCAGTCCACATTCCAAAATTGCAAGGACGTCAGTTAAGTTATGCAGATGATTCAAGTTCTGTTGTTACAGATATCAGTTTTCAATTTTAAACTAGGAATCATGTGTAGAGCCGCTACCTCACAGCCCCAGAGACCAGGTTTGATCCTGACACAGCTTTGCTCCCACATCCCAAAGACATGCAAGTTTGTTGGATAACTGGCCCTCTGTAAATAGCCCCGAGTGTATGGGGAATGGATGAGAAAGTGTGATAATACAGAACTGGTGATCGATAGTCGGTATTGGTGGGCCAAAGGGCCTGTTTCCAGGCTATATCTTTCAATCAATACTCAAGAAAAGTGTCACCTTGAATGTTATTTTCCAAACACAAAGTGAAAACTTTATTCTAGTTCCACAAAATCACAAGAATCTTGACACTGATCCCACAATACTTTGGTTGGAATGGCGTTGCCCAACAGAGTGCCGTCATGTCAGGGGAGACTGGGCAGTGGGGCAAGGCAGGGTGGAGGGTCAGAGAGAGGTCAACATTGTCAGAAATCACCAAAAGTCATCAGCGTCTGTCAATGGGGGAGATCTTATTTTCATTCATGACATATTTGTTTAACACACACGGCAATGACGTGTGTCCCACGTGCCCGCCCCATCCCCACCCTTGCTCTGACAGCTCAATCGTGATGACGTGCCAGAGACGATGTTAATCAAGGGGGATTATAAAGCAACCCTGACACCAGACCAACAAAGGCCCCTGCCGACCTGGAGCAGGAAACCCTGTTTTAATCTGGGCGTGCTCCTCAAAATGTGTCCTTAACCCTTTGTGTGCCAGTGGCCGACAGGCTGGGTACAGTCCTTGCTGGCGTGGCCGAGAAACCCCAGCGATGTGTGCCCCCAAACCACCCGCCCGGCACGCCCAGGAGGAGAATAAGTCCTGCATTCCATTAACCCTTGCAGCAGAGATGAATAGCAGGCGTTGCTCCTCCCAGCCAGGGCCTCATGCCTCCCTCGGCCCACACACGCTGCCTCCACACAGGCCAAAGGAGAGAGAGAGAGAGAGAGAGAGAGAGAGAGACACACACACACACACACACACAGGCTTCCCGTGTGGCAAGGGGTACTTTAAGCAAAACAGTGGCGGCTACTTTATTTATTTACAGCCACTGAAGGTTAAACGGGGTGCAGAGACGAAACTGAGGAGTTCTGTCAGCGTACAAACAAAAGCATTTAGTCAAGCATGAAAGTTGTTTCTTTATTTTAAAAATCACACACTCGCACAAACTAATTTTGGTGCACGCAAGCTGCCGTGAGTCAAGAGCGGGGAACAAAAAAGTGTTTGAGGAACTCAGCGGGTCAGGCAGCATCTGTGGAGGGAATAGACAGACGACGTTTCGGATCGGGACACTTCTTCGGACTGATCTACTGGAAGCATGAGCGTAAACTAAGTATTGGAGGTCCCAAAGCTTCTGTCCATTCCTTCCACAGATGCTGCCCGGACTGCTGAGTACTGGAAATCCTAACCACGCATCTGCAGTTTCTTGCCTCTATCCATTTGACTGCTGAGTAGCAAGGTGGCTGTGGGTAATGGAGGAACACGAAGAGGCCGTGCACCATTGAGATTCTTGCACAGTAAACCGATCAGGACTTCCCTTGTCAAACGCCCCCCCAAAAAAAAAACTGTGCTGGAGTCAGCGGGTCTGGCAGCATCCCTGGAGAATGTGGATAGGTGACATGGCGCGAAGGAAAAAGGCAAGGAAAGAAGACCAAAGGTCTCAACCTGAAACGTTGCCTTTTTCCTTCGCTCCATTGATGCTGCCCCACCCGCTGAGTTTCTCCAGCATTGTTGTCTACCATATGGCATACATATGTCTTCTGTTTGGATAGACACAAAAAGCTGGGGTAACTCAGTGGGTCAGACAGCATCTCTGGAGAAAAGGAAAGGTGAAGTTTCAGGGTGAGACTCTTCTTCAGACTGAGAGTCAGGGGAAAGGGAAATGAGAAATACAAACGGTGATGTAGAGAGATATAGAACAAATGAACTAAAGAGAGGCAAAAAAGTAACGATGATAAAGAAAACAGGCTATTGTTAGCATTTTGATAGGTGAGAACGAGTAAGCTGGTAGAACTTGGATGGGGTTGGGATGGAGAGGGAGGGAATGCAAGGGTTACTTGGTTAGAAAAATCTATATTCATACCAAGTTCAAGTTCAAATTTATTTGAGCAGTAATCTGCCCCAATTAAATATCAGATGCTGTTCCTTCAATTTGCGTTTGGCTTCACTCTGACAATGGAGGAGGCCCAGGGCAGAAAGCTCAGTGTGGGAATGGGAGGGGGAGTTAAAGTGTTTGGCAAGCGGGAGATCAGGTAGGTCCAGGCGGACTGAGCGAAGTTGTTCAGCGAAACGATTGCCCAGTCTATGTTTAGTCTCGCCGGACGATGTATAAGAGCTATCGCTGCTCTTCATCGTTTGGATATTGAGTATAAAAGACAGGAAGTTGTGCTATATAAATCATTGGCTAGGCCATGTTGGGAATATTACGTGCAGTTTGGGTTGCCGCATCACAGGAAGGATGTGGAGGCTTTGGAGAGGAATCGGATGCTGTTCACCAGGATGTTGCTTGGATGAGAGAATACTAGCAAAAAGGAAAGGTTGAACAAACTTGGATTGCTTTCTCTAGAGCATCAGAGGCTAATGGGTTATCTGATAAAAGTTTATCAAATTATGATGGGCATAAATAAGATAAATAGTCTTTTCCCTGGATGGAAACGTTACATTTTAAAAAGAGAAGATTTACAAGGCATTTTGAAAATAAACACTGAACTGCTAGGGGAAGTGGTAAAATCAATTATAATAGCAATATTTAAGGGAGATTTAGACAGGCACATGAATAGGCAGGGAATGGAAAGATATAGACCATGTGCAGGCAAATGGGTTGAGTTTAACTTGGAATTGTGGTCAACACAAACATTGTGGGCAAAAGGACATGATCTTGTGCTGTGCTATGAGCTCTGTCATATCATGGAAATCCACCATTGCATGTGAGGATGAAAGAAGATAAAACACAAAAAGCTGGAGTAACTCAGTGGGTCAGAGAGCATTTCTGAAGAAAATAGATGATGTTTTGGGTCGAGACCCTTCTTCAGGCGAAGGAGGGTCCGAAGTCAAGTCAAGTCAGGTGACTTGAGATGTGCAGTGAAATGAAAAGTGGCAATGTTTGCGGATTGTGCAAAAAAAAGGACAAAACAGAATGGAACAGAATCACATATTCGCATATTACATATTTGTGGGAGGAAAAAAAAGGAAAAAGCTATTTTAAAAAGACATTGCAAAACAGTAAATTGGTAAAGTTAGTCCCTGGTGAAATACGAGTTTACAGTCCTAATGGCATCTGTTAAGAAACTCCTTCTCATCCTCTCCGTTTTCACAGCATGGTAACAGAGGCGCTTGCCTGACCGTAGCAGCTGGACCAGTCTGTTGCTGGGGTGGACGGGGTCTCCCATGATCTTGTTGGCTCTGGAGTTGCAAGAAGGGTCTGGACCCAAAACGTCACCTATTCCTTTTCTTCAGAGATAAGACACAAAATGTTGGAGAAACTCAGCAGGACAGGCAGCATCTCTAGATAGGAGGAATGGGTGACGTTTTGTGTCGAGAAACATTCTCGAACCGAATCAAACCCATTACTTCTATCCAGAGATGCTGCCTGTGCTGCTGAATTACTCCAGAATTTTGTGTCTATCTTCGGTTTAAACCAGCATTTGCAGTTCCTTCCTACACCTTTTCTCCAGAGATGCTGTCTGACCCGCTGAGTTACACCAGCTTTTTGTCTCCTTCGGTTTAAACCTGCATCTGCAGTTTCTTCCTACACAATAAGGATGAAAAAGCAAATAATATAGTGCGGGACCTTACTGCCTGGCCGCATCCAGACAAGGCAATGTTTACAATGCCAGTGTTTAACATGGAAATTTATATTTAAATAGAATTAAATGTCGTTACCAGAAGGCAGTGAGAATCTTTGCTCTGAAGCTGACAATGGTCTCTGGCTATTGTGAGAAAGAGAATTCTTCATAACACATCACAAAACCCAGAGGAGCAGGAGAAAATTGAGAGCAAGTCCCAGCTTGTGTTACACCAGATCATAAAACAATTAAAAACACATCAACAATTATATATGGGGGGGTTGGTAATGCACTGATAGCTGGTTAACAGAGAGAGAAAGCATACAGCAGGAATAAACAGGCCTCTACCAAGATAGACAAGAAGAGGCAGATGCTGGTTTATAAAAAGGGACAAAGTGCTGGAGCAACAGATCAGGTCAGTCTGAAGAAGGGTCCCAACCCAAAACACCACCTGTCCATGCTCTCCAGAGATGCTGCCTGACCAGCTGAGTTACGCCAGCATTCTGCGGCTTCTATCCCAGGCCAACTGGTACCGGGTTACCAGAGGGCTCCAGCCCATGCTATTCTCAACCTGCATCAAACCATCCGACTAAAATGCCCAAATGTCATGTGTCCGAATTTACTGCTGATGCAAAACTAGATGGGTTTGTGAGAAGTATGGAGGTATAGAGACAAAGCAACCTTGTGGATATGGCCACAGCTGGTGGATTATCTTATGAAAGATGTGGGGATCTGAAAAAAGGTAACATTTGGGAACTGTTGATGTTTAAATTAGGACCAGGGCATCTGCTTCCACAAGTCAGTGAAAGCTGTAACATGCAATTGGAAAGGCAAAATGGTATGTGTAGGAAGGAACTGCGGATGCTGGTTTAAACAGAAGATACGCACAAAATGCTGGAGTAATTCAGCGGGACGGGCTGAAGGAATGGGTGAGGTTTCTGGTGTGGTATGTTGGCAGTTATTACATGGATTCAAATAGATGATTGCAGATGTCTTCTTCTCATATGCGGGGCTTGATAAGACCATAGATGGTGGATTGTGTAGACTTGGTTATCTTATCTTGGATTAGGAATGCACCAAAGATTCACTGGACTGGATTGTTGTTTGTTTCCTGTGCTAGTCATCACAAAGTCTCTAGAAAAAAAGCACAAAGTGCTGGATAACTCAGTGGGTCAGGCAGCATCGTTGGAAGACGTGGATAGGTGATGTTTCAGGTCAGTGCCCTTCTTTAGAGTCTGAAGAAGGATCCCAACCCGATATTTTATCTATCCATCTCTACCCGGAATGCTGTCTGACCCGCTGAGATACTCCAGCACCGTTTCTTCTGTAAACCAGCATCTGCAGTTCCTTGCGTCTGGCTTCTCTCTCATGAAAACTGATCCCATCAAAACGTGCAAAATTCTTACATGGTTCAACAAAGTGGAAGCAGCAAGTCCAGAGGAAGGATTCAGCGATCAGAGCTAAGTGAGCAGGAATCGTTTCACTCAGAAGTTCTCTGTGCTGAAAGACTGGAGGCTCTGCCATCAAATTTATTCAAACTAAAGATCAGTGGATTTCTGGACATTTAAAGAATAAAGGGATATGGGGATGCACATGGAAATGAAGCCAAGATTCAGAAGATGAGCCACGGTCTTAATGTTTAGTTTAGTGACAGAGGGGGAAAACAGGCCCTTCGGCCCACCGAGTCCGCGTCAACCATCGATCACCCCGTACACTAGCACTATCCTACACACAAGGGACAATTTACTGAAGCCAATTAACCTACAAAGCTGCACCTCTTTGGAGTGTAGGAGGAAACCGGAGCACCTGGAGAAAACCCATGCGGTCACGGTGTGCAAACTCCACACAGACAGCACCCGTAGACAGAATCGAACCCGGGTCTGTGGCACTGTGAGGCAGCAACTCAACCGCTATGCCGCCCAATATAAAGCAGAACAGGCCTGAAGAACTAGATGGCCTTCAGCCTCTCTTTTGTTCTCATACAACACTGTCTGTATTCAAGCCATTATTATTGTTTGAAAGATGATTCTTTAAACATTGATGCCAACTCCATAGACTGGGAACAAATTTGGAGTGATCGATCCCAATTATGAGAGAGAGAGATGGATGAACATCGGTGCAGATATCATCCTGACATCAGTCTGAAGAAGGGTCTCGACGCAAAACGTCATCTATTCCTTCTCTCCAGCTGCCTGTCCCGCTGAGTTACTCCAGCATTTTGTGTCCACCTGTGGTGCAGATATCATCACGGGCTCGGTGGACCCGAGACATGAATGGCTTTTCTGTCTGTAGCCGCCTTCTGACCCGTTCGGCATTTCCAACGTTCTGTGTTTGTTAGTCAGTAACAGACTTCTGGGGTGACGGGTATCGAGTGACAGCGCTCCAATCTAAACATTGGCCCTGTTCTCACATGCAAAAACCTGCGTCAATCTTGAAAAGAAAGTCAAATCAAAATGTTTCAGACGATTGATAATCCCGAGGTCCCCTTGCTCTTTAAAACCAGATACTTTTGCTGCTGGGGACTTACTGACGCCTATATTAAGCAGTTGCTCAGATAATTCTCGTCCACTACATTCATCAGTACACAAGACAACTGGAGCCGTGGGCCAGTCAGGCCTTCAAGCCTGCCCTACCATTCAATATGATCATGGTTAATCTATGCTGGCGATAAACCCTCTGTGCGACTTGCTCATAACACCAAGTAGAACAGTCCGATTTATCTGTACAATGGGGTGGGAGATTGCAACCTTCACGTGGTCTTCCCGGTTTCAACGAATGCAATCAACCTGGTGTGCACAATCAAATAAGATCAAATAGAACAGGTTGTCCTACAACTTTAGGCTGTGCACGGCATACACAAGAAGAAGATCTGTGCAATGTGAGTAGCCATAGTTCAGTACGAATCACACTACCTTGTCAGAAATCATGGCAAATGATTTTATCAAATCCATAGATAGGCCAATAGACACATACTCACACTTCAACCAAATGTTGAGGCACAGACACACAAATCTTCACCTACACTTACTTCCCTGTCTGACCTCCACTACAGCTCAGCCTTTGGGCAGAACAGCGGCGCATATGGTCCAGTCGCAGCCTCAAGGCGTCAGAAACCCGAGCTTGATCCTGAACTTGGCTGCTGCGTGGAGTTTGTACGTTCTCCCTGTGACCATTTGGGTTTCCTCTCAAATACCAAAGACTTGCGGGTTTGTAGGTTAATTGGCCCTCTGTAAATTGCCCCTTGCGGGAAGTGGATGCCAAAGTGAGATAACAGGACTAGTGTGAACGGGTGATTGGTGGTCAGACTGGGTGGGCCGAAGGGCTAGTTTTCATGCAGTCTCTTTCAATCAATCAGAATGCTGACCAACAGAACTTTCAGACACCACGCCACACTTATACAGTGCCTTGTTGTTAATGGTTGATTAAAAAAGGTGAGTCAGAGGATTGGTCACACGAATGTAAGCCCCTGAAGCATTTTGGCAACTGAATAAAGATCATATCCAAGCAAAATATAGTCGGGAGAAAGTGCAAATTAAATGAAATGGCTTTGTAGAAGCACAACTTCTACTGGGAGTAAAATGTTGAGATTTCCAAATGGTCATATATAGAAAAAAAACAATGTATTTTTAAATGATACAGTTTCACTATGCAGATGTCAGATTGTTGGAGGGTCTCGACCCAAAACGTCGCCCATTCCTTTTTTCCAGAGATGCTGCCTCTCCCGTTGAGTTACTCAAGCATTTTGTGTCCACCTACCCATGCTCAAGTTGGGTAGAGGCTGGGTTTTAGAGCAGAATTCAGGAAATGCAGTTGAGAATCTGCCATCCTCAGCACAGGGAAAACCAAGTGAAGGGTAAACGAACGACATCTTTAAAGGCAGTGGTGTGGAATGTCCCATTCAAAGAGTCAATAGAGCAAGGGAAGAATCTGGGTTTTAAAGAAAGGAGTGCATACAGGGAGCAAGCTGGAAGTTGGCGTATAAAAATCTATCAGGCAGCTCTGGTGTATAAAATCTACCAAGCTGTTTGAGAAGCACTTAATTATCTGCTCTTGAATAATAGGAACAGCAGCAGCAGTTCTGGTGCAACAGGTTCAAGAGGCTGAATGGCCTCCTCCTGTTCCCATACAATAGGCTCGAGGAGCTGAACAATTGTCTGTTCCTGTGAAATAATTCCAGAGTGCCAAAGCCTCCTTCTGTTTAAAGAGTTTATAAAGATATTGGTTGGGCGAGTCTTTGTCACTTCCAACCAACTCAGAAGCTTTTCAGACATTGTGTTAAATCCCCTTTTAAAATGCTCAACAAGATTCCTGCAAAGCCTGGAGTCTAATGTTACTGTTTTTCCTCCTTGTTGTGGACTTTGCCCATCAGGGCACAATTTCCCCGTCAACGTTTTTGTACTATCTCAAACACCTCCATTAGATCACTCTGGACTGCTGTACTCGAGGGACAACGCACTCCTCTGGTCCTGCTACCATTCTAATTCTCAACACTGCACTCACTTGAGCTAACACAGCTCTCCCGAGGTGCAGGACCAGAATTGCAGGAAAGATAGTAAGCAAGACTGCTGGGAGAACACTCCTGGGTCACACGATACAAGCACTGGCAGAATGCATTATTCATCTTAATAGACTGCAGGTTAAAGCAAACATCAGCTGTGAAATCCTTGTAGGCTTAAATAAATCCTTTTGTTTGGCAGTGTCTGTGGAACACTAATGCTTCAGACACATCATGGAACATAGAACAGTACAGGAACAGGCCCTTTGGCCCATGATATCTGTGCCACATCATGCCAGGTTCATTAATCCCTTCTGCCTACATGTGATCTATACACTCCATTCCCTGCATACCCATGCATCTATACAAACGCCTTGTAAACACCACCATATCTGCCTCCAACACCGTCCCTGGCAGCTTGCTGCAGACATCCACCACTGTGCAAAAAAAAACATTTGGCACATCTCCGCCATAACCCGGGACATACCCAGTCAGATCCTGTGGACTTATGCACCTTAATGCTCATCAGACCAGGCACTACCTACTACTTGATCTCAAAATACCCCAGCAGAAAAGTATACACTGCACATCCTCCATGTCCTTTGCCTTGGTGAATACAAATGCAAAGTACTACTTTAGTACCTCGCCTACATTCTCTGACTCCAAGCAAATTCCCTCGTTTATCCTCGAGTACTTCGACCCTCTCCCTAATTATCCTCTTGCTTTTAATATACGTTAGGGTTTGGGTTTTTGGGTTTTCTTTAATCTGATTTGCCAAAGACATCCTTTGGCCCCTTCAAGCCTTTTTCATTCCCTGCTAGAGTTTTTTTTCCCTCTCAAATTTACAACTTCTCTCATCATCCACGGTTTCCTAACCTTGCCATCCTTGTCCCTCCTCCTTGCTGCAACATGGTGGCCCTGAACTCTGATCAGCTGGTCTTTAAACAACCCCCACATGTCAGATAGGGACTTACCTAGCAACACATGTTCCCAATTTACTCTCCTCAGCATCTGCCTAATAATGGCCTACTTTGCCCTCCAAGAACCAGACTTCATCATTATCTTAAAAGGTGAGCTGCTCCCAAAATGCTTTCCCACTGAAACGCCAGTTACTTGGCCAGGCTCATTTCCCAATACAAGGCCGAATCTGGTTCCCCCCCTGTAGTTGGACTGCCCAACTGTCGAGCGGGTAAGATCATCTCTGACCCCCACCCCCTCACCCTGGCCACAAACTCTTTGAAGCACTTCCCTCAGGAAGACGACTCCGGACTGTCAAAGCCGCCACAGCCAGACATAAAAACAGCTTGAGTAGCTCTACCCAATAACCAAAAGTCTGTAGCCTCCTTTTGCTCTGGTATTTGATTTCATTCACATGTTTAAAGTATAAAGTTTTATTATTAATGTTTAATGTTTTATGTGTCATTCTTAATTGTTACTGTATGTCATGTTACTTGCGAGCGAAGCGCCAAGGCAAATTCCTTGTATGTGAACATAGTTGGCCAACAAACGTATTCATTCATGTATTGTTTCAAGAAACCCTCTTGGATGTAGCCAAGAAATTCTGCCGCATCTAAGCTTCTTGTACTAAGGATGTCCTCTCGGATGACAATCTCGTTGCTTTTACATTTTCCGACAATCCGTCCACATATCTATTCCTCTATTGGGTGGCTGGCTATTGGGTGGCAAAGTAAAATCCCGTCAAAGTGATTGCACCTTTCTTATTTTTGAGCCTACCACGTTGCCTCTGTGGATGAACCCTCCAGTGTGTCATCTGAGTGCAGCTGTGATATTCTCTCCAATTAGTACGGTGACTTTTCTCTCCCTCTCTATCAGGCCTGAAACATCAAAACCCTTGAACTGCCTGTCCTGTCCCTCACACAACTCATACCGAATGCCAGAGAATTGGTTACAACGCTGCTAAATATAAACTTTGGCTCTGGCCCGATGATGTACAAGCTTTTTTACAACACATTTTCTGCTGGACTTGTATGTCCCATCCTTCCCAAACCACTTCAGCCAGCCAGCCTGGATAAAAACCACAAACTACTTACGTGCATGGTTGTCTGCCAGTCCATTGAGGTTGCTGGAAATGTCCCGTCTCCGGTACAGACACACAACCTTGGCTTCTACGTTCCCGCTGCCGGTCTGCTTAAAACAAAAAACACATCCAGATTGAACACTGGCAATTCACAGCATCCAACAGGCACTCAACTCGATCACCTCCACTTTGGAAAAGTTGCGACTTTTGAGTCCTACTCCAAGGCACGTCGTTTAGGCCGACGCACTCTGCAGAGAGGGCAGCGCTGAAGTGACATGTTGAGAACATAGAAACGCATATCATCGGAACAGGCCCTTCGGCCCACAAAATCCATGCTGAACATAATATACTAAGCTAAACTAATCTCATCTGCCTGCATATGATCCATTCCCTGCATATCCATGTGCCTATCTAAAAGCCTCTTAGACCGCACTATCGTATCTGCTTCTACCACAACCCCAGGCAGTGTGATTCAGGCATCTACAACTAAAAAAAAAAACTTGTCCTGCACATCTCCTTTAAACTTTGTCCCTCTCACCTTACTCTTGAACATTTCCATCATGGAAAAAAAGGTTATGCCTGTTTACCTAATCTATGCCTCTCATAACTGTATATGCTTCTATCAGGATCCCCCCCCCCCCCCCCGGAGAAACCAATCCAGGATTTTACAACCTCTCCTAACAGCTACTACCCTAAAATCCAGTAGCAGGAGTCTTAATTACCTTTTCAGTCGTAGGCACAAAAAGCTGAAGTGACTCAGTGGGACAGGCAGTGTCCCTGGAGAGAAGGAATGGGTGAAGTTTCAGGTCGAGACCTTTCTTCAGACGTTTGGAGTCACTGGTTCACGCCCTCCACAGATGTTGCCTGACCCACTAAGTTACTCCAGCACTTGCAGTCCCTTGTGTCGCTGTTGCTGGTGAAATGACGGAGGGATAATATTGATTGCAGCGTATCGGGGAAACTCCCTCACTTTTCCAAGAAAAGCCAGATGAATGTTTATATTTTGAGGAAGAATGACGGCAATGAGCAAGTATATTGAATACCTTATAATAACTATTCAACAACTGCAAAGTCTTTCGTCCATGGTGTAATTGATGAAGATAGAAGAGTTAGAATTTCTAATATTGACCATTTCAAGTGCCCCTTAATGAGCAAAATTGCATGTGTTGATTTAAGACTTGGAGTAGACAGGGCAGGGTCACATTTTAATGTTAGTTATGATGTGCCCCCATGGGAGGCAAATAGTGCCTGCTATTGCTGGCAAGGGAATTAATTTTAGCTGGTTCCTAGGCGACACTGGGAATAGATTGTTTGTCAGCCATCACCTGCTAAACGATGCAGGAAAGGATGGAGAGACAAAAAATAAATCAGCCGCAACAACAAGTTGGATGAGCTTCTATGAAATAAATCACTATGTCCCCAAAATTTGTAAAACATGTACCTTATTTAGTTCCTCTATCCTGCGGATGAGGTATGGATTACTTGAGGAGTTTTCAAAGTAAACATAATCTGAAAAACAACGCAGATGACAAAGGTTAGAAAACACACACTTTAGAGACCCAACAAATGTTTGAAGAAAGGACCTGCCCCAAAATGTCGTCTGTTCATTTCCCTCCACAAATGGCGATTGAAAGTCAGCCCTCTTTCTTGGGGAAGCCGAGGCCAGAGAATGTGCCGCTACGGTTGCCTCATGTGGGTCAGATAATTGAACAAAGACCAGAAATCATATTGGGGGCTTCTACTCCATCGCCCACATCATATCACCCCTTAAGTGGCATTCAATTATTTACATTTTGTGAGGAAGGCAATGGTCATTTGATTTGACATCTTTTCCAGTAGATTATGTCCTTGAAGCAAAGCATTAAATAAAGACACAAAAAACAGTTTAAGCAAACACAGGCAGAGCCACACATGCTCATTGATTACTGACGTCTACTCCCCTACCTTGCTCATTGCCACATTCTCCCCTCTCTCTTTGCTGGTTGCCCAGAACCAGCTGCCTCCAGCTTCAGTGCCAAACAGCTCCGTGAAGTCTGAAGAAGGGTCCTGGCCCGAAACATCATCTGTCCATACCCTCCATAGATGCTGCTTGACCAGCTCAGTTCATAGAGTCATGCAGCACAGAAACAGGCCCTTCAGCCCAACTCTCCCATGCTGACCAGGATGCCCCATATATGCTTGTGCCACCTGCCTGCATTTAGCCCGTAACCCTCTAAACATATCCTATATGTGCACCATGTACAAGTGTCTTTTAAATGCTGTTTTTGCAACTGCCTCAACTACCTCCTCTGGCAGCTTGTTCCATATACCCTCGATGTGGAAAAGCTGTCTATCGGGTTCCTATTTAATCCTACCCCCCCCCCCCCCCATATCTTAATTCCATGTCCTTAATTCCCCTAATTTGTGGAAAAGATTGAGCATTCAACTTATCTACTCCCCTCATGATTTTATACATCTCTACAAGATGCCCCTCATCCTACAGAGCTCCAAGGAATAAAGTCCTAGCCTGCCTAACCTTTCCCCATAGCTCAGGCCCTCGAGTCCTGGCAACATCCTGGTAAATACTCGCTGCACTCTTTCAATCTTAATGACATCCTCTGTAGCAGGGTAATCAAACCTGAACACAATATTCCTAATGCGGCCACACAAACATGTTGTACAACTATAATATAAGCAATCCTCCAGCACGTTGGGGTTGTGCAAAATATCAAATATTCCTGACAGGAACCATCAGATTGCTCACAAATCCTGGGGCTGTTATTTATCCCTCAGACAACATCACCAAGAATCAGATTATCTGATTATTACCTTATTATAATTTGCAACAACTTCAAAAGACTTAACTGAATGTACTTTGAAACCTTGATGTCATGATGCAATAGATAATCAGTCTTAGTGCTGTTAGTTCAGGGACAAAGATAGCTTCAAGGACACATGCAAATCTCCCCAGCACCCCTCATGGTGGCCATGTGTTCTTCCATTTCCAGGGACAGAGAACTTATGGGCCTGTCCCACTTAGGCGACTCTTTCGGCGACTGCCAGGGACTAGTTTTAATGAATTCACCTACGTCGCCTGCCGACGATCTATTTCAACCTATGACAGCAATAATTGTCACCACTGTCGCCGAAAAATTTTCAACGTTGAAAATTTTGTGACAGCCACCTGTACTCGCCCAAAAAAATCGCCAAAATGGGACAGGCCCATTAAACTAACACATGTGAATGGCCGAGCCTCCTAATACATGTGAATGACCAAGCCTCCAGCAGCCTGCACTTTAGCTGTGATGCCCCCTCCAACAATGCTGTGCTCTTAGTACTGGCACTTGAAGTTTCAGTATGATACACTTCCTGGACCATGCCAATGATCAGGGGGAGCATTGTCCACTAAATCACAACAAAACTTGCATCATAAATTTGAGAACAGAATGCTGGAATAATTCAGCAGGTCAAGCAGCATCCGACGATGCAGAAGATGCAAGCCAACATTTTGGGTTGAGATTGCCGGGACATAGCAGGACAAGGAGCGTGCGATAGAGACTGGTGGTTGGTTAATAGAGTCAGATAGAGATGGAGAGGGGAGGGGACATGCGAGGAACAAAATAAGAAAACAAGATGGAGGCACAAGGAACTGCAGATGCTGGAATCACGAGCAAAGCGCAAAGTGCTGGAATAACTGGGTCAGGCAGCATCTGTGACGGGAAAGGACATGCGATGTTTCATGCCGGGACTCTTCTTCAGAGTATAGACAAAAAAACATGGTGGTAGGTGAGCATATGTGGGGTTTTTGCCTCCACGGATGCTGCTTGAATTGCTGAGTTCTTCCAGTTTTATGTTTTCATTCTCGGTTCCTGCATCTCCACTCTTTGGTCTTGCATAATAATAAGACATTGAACGAGTATCATAAACAGCACTCCAAGTGATGCCGTGCCCCATTGTAGGCCTTGTCCCCAGCACTTTGTTTCATCTGGATGCTGAACTGTGCACCTCAGATGTTCTGGCAGGCTGGGGAAGTGGCAGTGCAGATGTCAACCGGACAGCTTTCCTGAGCTGCCTCCAGCAAGTCTGCAATGTACGAGGATGACACCGCACCCATCATAGTTTACCAAGTCAGAAAACTACGATGACATGGGGAAAACATTTTTCAATGGTGACTCATTAAGCGGGTTAGTGACCACTCCTGCATTCAATATCCGTCTCCTCTCAGGTGCACATTAGGTTTGTTGGGCGGCTATCGCTCATTGTGTACACCTTGCATACAGTCCTGTGTACACAAACAAGGACAAACCAGGTGGAAGCAATGGAAGGAGTGTTTGCACTTCCCTGTTGCAATGACTTCAGTGTTGCTCATAACGTTCTGATGACTAGGAACAGCGCCGCAAACTCCTACAAACGCCAATGTCATCACCAGATCACACACCTCTTCAGCACGTTGTTGGAGGATGAATACTAATTCAAGGACACTGGGACAACTCCTCCATTTTTAGAACAAGAAGCAAAAGCCAGTTTGGCTCGTTGAACATTCTTCGAGTGGTAGAACTGTACTGCGTGGGAGCAGGACATCAGCCTATCTTGTGCATGCCAATCAAGTCAGCACACTGGGCTGGTCCCATTTGTCTGCATCTGATCCATAGCTCTTGGAACCCTTCCTATTAAAGTCAGTCTTTGAAAAGTCAGAATTGCACCTGCTTTTAAACCTTCCTCTGGCAGCTCATTCCAGATACGGACCATCCCGACTGAAAAAGTTGTTCCTGAAGTCCCTCTTAAATCTCTCTCCTCTCACCTTAACCCATGTCCTCCAGTTTTTGATTCCACTATCCTGGGAAAAAGACTAAAAGCCCTGTCCCACTGTACGCGTTCATTCAAAGAGTTCTCCCTAGTTTGCCCTGATTCGAACTCGGACATTTATGGTAATGGCCGCTCTTCAGTACTTGGGGCTCTCGTCGGCATTTTTCAAACATGTTGAAAAATCTTCACGAGTCTTCCCAAGCTTATCGCGTTTCCCCGAGTACCTGCCATTAGCTTTACGAGCCGCTAAGAGACGTCCCTGAGCTCTGACTTACCCGCTACGTTCATTCCAGGTGCTTACCTGATTTTTTTAAAAACTCGGGAGAGCACTTGAATGAACTCGTACAGTGGGACAGGGCCATGAGTGTTCACTTTATCCACGCCCCTCATGATGTTGTGCACCGCAATAAGGTCACTCCTTAGCCTTCTATGCTCCAAAGGAAAATGTTACAGCTTATCCAAGCTTATTTATGCTGCCTCACAGCGCCAGAGACCCGGGTTCGATCCTGACTACGGGTGCTGTCTGTACAGCGTTTGTACGTTCTCCCCGTGACCTGTGTGGGTTTTCACCAGGCTCTCCGGTTTCCAAACTACAAAGATGTACAGGTTTGTAGGTTAATTGGCTTGGCATAATTGTAAATTGTCCCTAACGTGTGTCGGATAGGTGTTAAGTGTGCGGCGATCGCTGGTCGGCGCGGACTTAGTGGACCAAAAGGCGTGTTTCCGCGCTCTATCTCTAAACCTCTCCCTATGTCCAGCCTGCAAGTCCAGGTAAAATCTTTGTGAATCTCTTTTGCACCCTTTCCAACTTAATGACATTCTGTTCCACGTACGACTCCACCCTCAACACAATGACGTTCTTCTCCACCCTTCAGTAAGATTACAGCTGACCTTATACCTCAATGCTACATTCCGCAGCCAATATCATCTCTCTCGTTGCTTCGCAGTGGCCGTGAGACTTCATTACCACGCGAGAGGCCAAATAGGGGCCTAGGCCTTTCATTGCACCCGGTCAGCAGCATTTTCTGAATGATCATCAGCCTTAATTCTGTACTCATGTCTAGCACGGGGCGTCGGGACGAGTAACAAATCTTCTGACTCAGGCACCATCCACTGAGAAAACAGCAAGTGGAAAATGGCCCGAGGGAGAATAAATCAAGGAGTTGGCAGTAGGTTTTGCGTAGTAGGTATTAAGCAGAATCTTAAAATTAAAGACGTGGGGAAACTATTGGGACAAGACAAGAAATTGCACCGTGGTTTATGAGATGGACAGCAGGACCATCCAATTATTTGGTTAAGCGCAAAGCACAAAGTCTCACAGACGGCATTCTGAACCAACCTTCCCATTAATGGTCAGACTGAACCACCCAGTCTTTGTCACTGTGTAGGGAGGAACAGCAGATGCTGGTTTACACCGAAGATGGACACAGAATGCCGGAGTAACTCAGTGGGACAGGCAGCATCGCTGGGGAGAAGGAATGGGCAATGTTTCGGGTCGCGACCCTTCTTCAGTTTGAACCCATTCCTTCCCTTCAGATTTTGCCTGTCACGCTGAGTTACTCCAGCATTTTGTGTCACTGTTCAACCAGGTAAACTCTGTTCATATCACTGCATGTTCCATTCGCCCTCAGCCACCCCCCTACTTCACATTCTAGTCCTTCTCAGCACAATTCATCCAGTTACATAAAAACCATTTGCCGAAGAAGAATTCCCTTTTTGTTTAACGATACAAACCAGCAAGAAACAGTTACTGGGGTACACAAAAGGCTGGAGAAACTCAGCGGGTGCAGCAGCATCTAAGGAGCGAAGGAGATAGGCGACATTTCAGGTCGAGACCCTTCTTCAGACTGGTATCTGACCTTGGCTGTTGATACGGTGCAGCCTAGCTGACAGTTGAAAGAGACTTCCATTGGTAATTAGCTTCTTAGTGGCATTGAGACCCACAGAGCTGTACCTGGGCATGGCTGTAAAGGTACTGGCAAGCTCACAAAGGGTCCGGACCCAAAATGTCACCTATGCATTGTGTCCACAGATGCAGCCCGACTCCAGCAATTTATTTTACACAGGATTCAGCATCTGAAGTTCATGGGTCACAATTAATCCCTCTCACCACCAACTACCTGGATCACAAATTATTTGTAAGCAACGCCGCGATATATCATCTTGCGCAAATACCCAACTTGCTGAAAGGTAGACAAAAGAGACCGTATGAAAGGTCTGTCTGAACACCACCCCCCCCCCTCCCCTTTGCTTTAATGGCTCGCTAAAGCCCTTCAGGGAAGGAAGCGTGGCAGCCCAGAAACAATCCCAGATCAGACAATTAAATTGACTCTTAAATGCCCAGGCAAGTCACGCAGTTCGGAGCAATTAAAGATGGGTAATAAACCCAGTGACGCCCAGATCCCAAAATGAATAAATAAAAATTCTCTTGGGCCAAAGATCGAATTGGAAAGATAAGCTAGGAAAGTACTGGGCCTACTATTGTGTGGGGGAGGTCGGGTCGGGGCAGGGTGACTGAGAAATCTGGGTAGGTAAGGACATGGGTTATCTGCAAGTGTTCAATGTGGAAGAACAGCCTCACATTCAGTCAGCTTACAACTCAGCAGCATGAACATCCAACTCTCCAATTTCAAGCACTCCCATCCCCCTCCTTATTTATGTGTATGAAGGAACTCCAGATGCTGGTTTAATCCATAGAAACAAAAAGCTATACCCGACGCGAAACGTCACCCATTCCTTTCATACAGAGATACTGCCAGTCTCGCTGAGTTACTCCAGCTTTTTGTGTCTTATCACCTCCTTATCCACCCAGGTTCTCCCACCAGCCCTTCCCATCACCCACCCCTCCTATGCCATGTTCCCCGTTTCTCACCCTGCTCCCACATACCCACCATCGTCACTCCCGGGTTCTCCATATCACTCCCTGCCTTCCTTTCTAATGGGATCCCACCATCTGCACCCCTTTGTCTTCGCCACTGATCATCCCCAGCCTTTGTGACCGAGACGAGAATTACAATCGGATGACACGATGCAGGGTAAAAGTGAGGAAGGGGGAGAAAACCAGCAGGTTTACCACCCCTCAGAGGTGGGAAGAGCAAGGCGGACAGTTCTGGCACACCTGCAGCAGTTGAGTAGACCACGGCCACACACCATCCAGACGCACACATGGATGACCTGGAATCTACCAGAGGGACGATAGAGAGAGTCCGGATGTTCAGGAGGGAAAGGGAGTGAAAGAAGAATAATGGAAATGTTATTTCATGAGATCTTGTACAGAACAAATGGAACTCAGAGTGTGTGGGCCTCCCTTCACGAACAATCAAGAGCCAACATCTGGCTGGATACTGGAGACACAGCCACCACACTCTCCTAGTAACAGGTGCCCCGGCACAACCAGATGCACGTCCTGATCCTGCACTAGCTCCAGGCAAACCATCAGCCCTTGAAAATAAGGAGGCCCAAACGGTGCAGAGAAATAAACAAGGCAACCATTTCACCCACAGCAGAACAATCACAGGAAGCCTTCTTTCCATCGCCATCCCGCCCAACAGTTAACTAATTAGATTGGTCACACGACAGTTAATTGCCCAAACACACACCCAGAACATCTGCTCCAGTCACCGCCACAAGTACTACCCGAGACAAAGTTCTCACAATTTGTTGAGTGGTTACCTCCCAGCCCCAGAATGATTTCCTCCACTCGAAGGTGGTGACTCATGACTCCACCTTCATCACCCATTCTGATCCCCCACCATTTGAAAATTCCAGGAAAGGATCCAGTAGAAAACTGAGGGTGTTGTTTCAGTTAGGCTTGTTCTAGAACCAACCACCACTCCTGTCAGGGGCAATTTAGCATGGAAACCTCAGCAAACTTTTACACAACACTCGACAGGTTAGGCCTCATCTCCGGGCCATGAATTTTAGGAAGAAAGTGAAAGGACTGGAGAGGGAGCAGAAGATTTTCTGGAATATTCCAGGACTTCACATAATGTGCAGCTCCACGCAACACAAGCTTTGGGGGAGAATATTGTAATGTACCGAGTCATTGTCGTCGGGAACATGCTGTCTGAAAGGGTGGTTGGAGGCTGATTCAACTGGAACTTTCAAAACGGAATTGACTATATACTCAAGCTGTAAACCAAGCAATCTTTTACACAAAACCATTCTCTGAAGGACGGGCCATGATCATTTGTACACAATTTGCAAGGAACCCTGGCATAAACTAGGTGGAAGGTGGATGCAGAGGCTTCAGGGGGATATAAACAAACTGAGTGAATAGAGTCGGAGACATATGGAAATAGGCCTTTTGGCCCAACTTGTCCACACCAATCAACATGCCCCATCTTTGCTCTTCCCACCTGCCACAATTGGCTCATGTTCCCCTAAACCTTCGCTGTCCATGTACCTGTCCAAATCTGTTATTGTCCTGCCTCAACTATCTCCTCTAGCAGCTCGTTCCAGAAACCCACTACACTGTGTGGAAAAAGTAGCTCCTCATGTTCTTAATAAAAGTTTCCCTTCATACCTTAAACGTTGGTCCTATGGTTTTTGATTCCAGTACCCTAGGTAAAAGACTCTGTGCAGTCACCCTACCCCCTCATAATCTTGTACAGCTCTGGAAGATCACTCCTCAGCCTCCTACTCCAAGGAATGAGCAAGAACATGGCAGATGCAATATAATGTGTCAGGAGGAGAACAGAGAATGGGGAAGATGAAAATATAGTTATCCACTTTAGTGCACAAAATATACGTTTTTTTTTAAATGGCAAATGATTGCTTGATGTTACATTTCAAAGAGCGAAGTGTCCCTGCAGGTACACTAAGTAGCTCAGGCAAATGGTATGTTGGTCTTCATAAGAACTGAATATACGAGGAACAATGACTTTAATGCAATCATATGGGCGAGAACGCACCAATATTGCCCCACCCTCTCGGAATCTTAAAAGTAACTTGGTTTCTCACTTTTCCAGTTTTGACCTGAAAGGCGACCTGTTGTTTCCCTTTCCCCAGATGCTGCCTGACCTGCTGAATTTTTCCACCATTCTCTGTCATTCCCAAAGCTCCATGTACAGTATCTCTCTCCTTATTCCAAACAAATAAATATTCTTGTCATAAACCACGTGCAGCAAAGTCTCGCTAGAAAAGTTTCAGGGACTGTGGTTTTGTCATATGATGAGCGATTGAGACTAGGCCCTTATTCCCTAGAGGTTTAAGGGCGGCAGCCCTTGTTGCTTGCTGCTTTACAGAGACCCGGGTTCGATCCCGACTGCGGGTGCTGCCTGTACAGAGTTTGTACGTTCTCCTGTGACAGTGTGGGTTTTCTCCAGTTGGTCGGGTTTCCTCCCACACTCCAAAGACGTACAGGTTTGTAGGTTAATTCACTTTGGTAAAAAATTGTAATTTGTCCCTAATGTGTAGGATAGTATTAGTGAATGGGGTGATCACTGGTCGGCGTGGACTAGGTGGGCAGACCGGCCTATTTCCACGCTGTATCTCTCAAGTCTAAAAATCGAATTGAAAATTATGAAATTCTTGAGCAGGGACGCAGAGTCACTTTTGTTAAATACCCATACATCTTCCCCAGGAACCCCCATGAAACAGAGGCACATCTTCAGCAAACTGTTGTAGGGCATTGCATTAAGAAGCTTATACTGGGCAGCTTTACTCTGCAGAGGGGGTTTCCCATTAGATGTCAGCACAGAAGCCAGGCTGAATTCCCTCATGGTACCAGCACTGAGGGAATGTTGTACGTTTGAAGGGACAACACCGAGAGAGTGCCGTATTTATCTTTCACTGAACGCTGCATCTTGCCTAGTGGCTGGATTTTAAACATATTAGAACAACAACAGGTTCGTTCTCCCAGGTGAATGGGCCTAATATCATCCTCAATATATACATAGCGAGCTTCCACAGTGAGAAACGCAATCAAGCGTTTTGGTAGTCGACAATACAATTGTGACTAATTTTTGTAAACTTTCTAGAAGTTTAAATACTTTGAAATCATGTAAGGCACTCCCCTGTCATAGGCAGAGACTTGACCTGTCCATAAGATTAGACAACGTTTCAATGACGACTCTTTAGAAAGCACATAAAATACCTAAGGAAATGGGCAGACAACATGTTGGGATTCTTTATTAAAGAAATGCCCAGGACCCAAAACATGGTCTGTCCCTTTCCATCCACAGATGCTGCCTGACCTGTTGAGATCCCCCAGCATTCTGCTTTTAGTTCATGGGCCCAGCACCTGCAGTTTGTTTGGTCAACATAAAGCATTTGTGCGTACTACTTAGCGTGTCCGTGGAACATACTGTCAAAGCTAGGAAGAACCTTGGGTTTTCTGTGGGATTGCCATATGATAGACCAGACGCAGGCATTCCACAATCAGCTCCGGAATGATCAGACTGTGGAATGGTAGCTTATGGTCATTCTGTCCTGCTTCAGGAAAAGATGCAGGAACCAGAAATCCTGGGTGGATGGTTTCCCTGTTCTGATGTCAGCAGAGGTGACCTTTGAGCCACAGTCGTTCCCTCTTCTCCGAATTCTCACTGTTGAGCAGTCCTGAACACATGCCGCCCATGCTTGCTGGGCAGATAAGCCACGCTGCCTTTTAAAATTCTTACCCGCACGTCTGCACCTTTCCAAGGTTTTCTTCCAGCCCCTACAACTCTTCCAAAATCTCATGCCTCCCCTTGTTCTGCTCTCGTACATATCCAAATTTCCTTTGTTTTTGCCCTGGAGGGCACCCTTCCCCCTCCCTTCAGGTATTTTGGTTGAAACACTCATTAAAATTCTGGATCTTCACACGTGCCTTCAGTCAATTGTCCTGGTCTATGATCTAAAGTAAAAGACATTCAATTTGAACTTCATTCAATGTACTTCTTTTTTAGACACAAAATGCTGGAGCAGGACAGGCAGCATCTCTGGACGTCTCGGCCCGAAACTTCACCCATTCCTCCTCTACAGAGATGCTGCCTGTCCCGCTGAGTTAATCCAGCATTTTGTGTCTATCTTGGATGTAAACCAGCATCTGTAGTTCCTTCCTTCACACTTCTTTTTTAGTTTAGTTAGTTTATTGTCACGTGAATGATCAGCCATGATCACATTGAATGGTGGTGCTGGCTCGAGGGGCCGAATGGCCTACTCCTGCACCTATTGTCTATTGTGTACCAAGGTACAGTGAAAAACTTGTTTTGTTGTGTGCTATCCAACCAGCGGAAAGATTATACATGATTACAATCAAGCCGTCCACGGTGTACATTTCTGGACCTTTAATTTAGTTAAAGTGCTCGATAAGAATCGCAGAGTCAATGAATACAAGGAGATAGCTGGAGAACTGAAAACCCTTAAAAGGAGCACAGCATAAAACAAAAGGTAGACACAAAAAGCTGGAGCAACTCAGCGGGACAGGCCGCATCTCTGGAGAGAAGGAATGGGTGACGTTTCGGGTCGATACACTTCTTCAGAATGGGTGAACCGAAACATCACCCATTCCTTCTCAGCCTGTCATGCTGAGTTACTCCAGCATTTTGTGTCTAACTTTGATTTAAACCAGCATTTGCAGTTCTTTCCTACACATAAAACAAAAAAGATTTGACAAGAAATGTTTTAAATGCCAAGCATCCCTGCTTTCAAGGGTCGAAGCTGGACAGCCACGCTGAAGCCACGTGGCTTTACAGATCTACTTGGCCTCCTGAGGGGAATTTTCAACTGCTATGGGCTTTGGTGTTTTTGACCCACCTGCAGGAAACAAGGCAATTATGTGTGAAGACTCCGGCCCAAACTCCCCCCCCCCCACCCCTCTCCACCCACGCTACTATCAGAACACTTGAAGCAATAGTTAAAGAGGAGAGAGAATCACAGCATTTCTTGACCAACAACAATTAATGAATCCGAACTCTGGCAGAGACGATTCATGACAGCCAAAATCGTCACGTTAAGGGCAATCTATTACATCAATCACGTGGCTGACAAACTGCAACCACACATGCCTGTGACCTGCAGATTCCCGTCACTGATCAACATTCCTCCATTTCCTGGTTCACTTCATGGGCAAGCTAGCCATTAGTTCAGCCCTCTGTGATCCTGGGGTACGAAGGATCTCATAGGTCATACTTGATAGGAGCAAAATAGCAGCAATCTACTCCGCCATTCAATCACGGCTGATCGATCTCTCCCTCCAAACCCCATTTTCCTGCCTTCTCCCCATAACCCCTGACACCCGTATGTCTTGCTTCTGTGCCTCGCACATTGCACAAACATGGGCAGGGTCACACCTAGCCTGCTGAAGCCACATCAAGGGCGCACAACATTTTACTCGAATGGTAGAATCTGCTGGTCCTTCCAAGCAGGAAGGATCCCACTGTGGGAGAATGTGTCATTCCCCATCAATCGGACACTTCTTAAATGCCTCATGACTTCCCCTCTTTTGCCATGTCTCTTCATCCCCCCCCCCCCCCCCCCAAGTAGCAAAATAATGTTCCAAAGGCTTTATAAGATAACATCTGCTGTCAGCAATTCTCCCATTGCGTCAGCCACATTACTAGATGTTCACTCATTACACCCTCAAACATTCGTCCCAATTTCCAACCTTGCTAAAGACTCAGCTGGACAGGTACGCAGATTGCCCAGACCACCATTATTACCCATGCACTCTCCTGCCAACCACTGTGCAAGCAAGACACTTCTAACCCAATGTGCTCGAACACCACAGAGCCCTTCCAGGCTGCCAACAATGTCTCAGTCAGGGGACAAAACACACAATGCCAACTTCAGTATTCCATTACCAGGGATCCAACATCGTATGGCAACACCCTACACCCCCCCACAACATCTGACCACCCCAACGCAACCCCCCCCCACCCCGAGCCAAACACTCCCATCCACCCGAAGCAGCCCAACTAGCAGTTTCTTCATCCTCCCTCCCAACCACAGATTGACTCCACCTCCCCTTGGCGTAAAACATGTCCAAACCTCAGCCTGCCCCGGGCCCCCCAAATGGCCGTGCCCCACTCATCCACAGATACTCCCACCCCAAATGAAATCCCAAAACGTCTGCTTCCCTCTGCCTGAGCCCCTCCTCCATCCACACACTTCCCTCCCCATCTCAGCACTCCCGCACAAAACTTCAGTTGTATCCCCCCCTGCCAGAGGCCCCACCCACAGATTCTTCAGCCTTCACCAGCCAAACCCCCCCCCCCCCCCCCCAACAGCACAGACTTCCTCCTGGTCGAGTCCCTGAACCACCGACACTCCACTGCCACCCGTCTAACCCCCCCAGCGGACTTTACGCATATGTGCTGCCAACCACACTCTTCTCCACCTTCTGTACCCTCCCCCACCCCCCTCCTCTCTGTCTGACACCCCCCACCTGCCACTCAACAACCCCAAAATGGAGCCCCCTCCCCATTCCTCCCCGGATCAAAGACCCCTCTCTGTTCTAATCGCATGAACCAAGCAATCCTCTTGCCCCCCCCGCACCCCAACATAGCACCCCCTAACATTTCCACATCCGGACCAAGAACCCACCCCTATCCACCCTTACAGAGCCACCCCTGCCCTGGCTGACCCCTCCCCTCCCTGGACGAACCCGCTCTCCTTTCCTCCCCCACCCAGGGACAAACCTCCCCCTCCCCAGGACCAAACCTCCTCCTCCTCTCAAGACCAAATTCTATCCATCTCCCTCCCTTCCAAATCCCCCTCGAGGTTCAAACCTCCTCTCCTCCCTTCCCCCTTCCTTCCTGGGACCAAACCCACTCTCACCTCCCAGGATAGAACTCCCTCATCCTTCATGTCCAAACCCACTCTCCTATCCCCTCCCCCTGGACCGAACAACCCCCTCGAGTCCAAACCCCCTCCTCTCCCCTGGGACCAAACTCTTTCCCCCCTTCCCCCTTAAAGTTCAAACATACCCTTTCCCCTCGGGTCTGAAACCCCTCCCCTTCCCGGTGCCGAACTCCCCTCTCCCCTTCCTGGGACCGAACCCCCTTCCCCCCCCCCCACCCCAGAACAAGCCCCATCTCCCCCCTTTCAGAACTGAACACCCCCCCTTCCGGACCAAACCCTATTTATCCCCTCCTTGTACTGAAACCCCTCCGCCTCCGTCCCAGGACCAAACCCGCTTGCCTCTTCCTCCCCCCCCCCCGCCAGGACTGGACCCTCTCCCCATCCCTCCCCATCCCCTCCTCCACTCCCCCCCTCCCCCTCCCTCCCCCCCCCACTGAGTAGCCCCACCATGAGCCCAAACCCTCTTCCCTCTCCTTCCCCTCCTGGAACTCCAACCTTCACTACCCGGGTCTAAACTCCCTTCCTCCCATCCATCCCAGGACCAAATCCCTTCTCTCCCCCCCCCCCCCCCCCCGACGTAACCAAATCCATTCCCCACCCTCCCACTCAGGCCCCCTCCCAGTACAGAACCCACTGCCCCAAATCCACTTAACTGTCCCGTCGGGTCCCCAACTCTCCACCCCTCCGAGGACTTGGATCCCCCCACCACATCCCTCCCCTCCTGGGACCAGACTCCCTCTCACTATCCATCCCCACTCACATGGCAGAACCCCCTCCCCTCCTTCCTCACCCCACTCCCGGGACCAGACCCCCCTCTTCCTCTACCTCCCATTCCCAGGGCAGAACCCCTCTACTACTCCCTCCATCCCCTCTCTCCCACCACTTCATCCCATCTTCCACCCCCTTCATCCCCCCATCCCGGGACCAAGCCCCCTCTCCTCCCCCTCCTGAGACCAAACCTCATTTACCCCCCTCCCTGGGCAGACTTCCCTCCCCCATGGGTTCCCTCCACTCTCCCCCCTCCCAGCTGTCTCCCTCCTCCCAGCTGCCCCCCCCTCCACACTCCCCTCCCCCACGGGTTCCCTCCACACTCCCCCTCGCAGCTGCCCCCCCTCCACTCTCTCCCCTCCCAGCCTCTTCCTCCCCCTGGCAGACTCTCCCCCCCCTCCCAGCCCCTTCCTCCACTATCCCCCCCCTTCACGTCCCCCCCCCCTCCATCCTCCACTCTCCCCCTCTCAGCCCCTTCCTCCACCCCCCCCAGGGCAGACTCTCACCCACCCTTCCTCCATTCCCCCCCTCCTTCCTCTACTCCCCCCCCCTCCTTCCTCTACTGCCCCCAGGGCAGGCTCCCTTCCTCCACCCCCCACTCCTTCCCGCACTCTCCCCCTCTCACCCCCCCCCCCCCCCTTCTTCCTCTAGTCCCCTCCAGGGCAGACTCCCCTCCTCCACCCTCCTAGGGCAGTCTTTCCCCCATCCCCCTCCTCCCCCCCACTCTCCCGGGACAGACTCCCCTCACTCTCCCGGGACAGACCCCCCCCCCCCACCCCTCCCCGGACTGAGCCACCCCCCCCCCCCCCCCCAACCCCGCTTGACTCACCTCCGACCCGGTACATGTTGGCCGCCATGGCTCCGGCTCGGGCTCGGGGCCCGCCCGCCGGGTCAGCGCTCCCTGTGGTCCCGGCGCCGCTGCCCCGCTGCTGGGCTCCGCCGGGCGGGGCCTGGGCCTGAGGCCCCCACCTCCTCCCCCCCACCACCTCCTCCACTCACTCCCTCTCTCTCTCTCTCTCTCTCCCCTGACCCTCCTCCTGACCCTCCACCCCGGGGCCCGGCCGCCCGCCCGCCCGCCGCCCTGGCTCCGCCCGCCCGCCCGCCGCTCACTCGCTGACTGACCCGGGAGCAGGGTTGTTGTTTGGGGTGGGGGGGGGAAGGGAGGGGGTGAAAGAGGGGGGGGGGGAAAGATAGTTAGTGTGTGAGAGGGAGAGCGCGCACCGTCGTGCGGGGGCGCGCGTGGCGGCGGCGGGGGCGCGCAGTGGTGGTGGGTGGCGGGGACGCGCTGACCCCGGAGCGGGGTTGTTGGGGGGAA
The DNA here is from genome assembly GCA_963514005.1 of Raja brachyura. The sequence continues at coordinate 59,067 of CAUPSL010001055.1, forward strand.
GGGAGGGAGAGAGAGAGAGAGAGAGAGAGCGCGCGCTCCGGCGGGCGGGGACGCGCGTGGCGGCGTCGGGGGCGCGCGGGCACGTGAGCGCGCACTCACTCACCCCCTCGCGCTCTCTCTCTCTCTCCCCCTGAGGGGGAGCGTTCTAGGGGGAAGAGGGGGTTCAGTCCTGGGGGGATGGGATTGGGGAGATCGACGTTCGGTATTGAGGGGGAGATTGGGGTTCAGTGATGGGGTTGCGGAGATTGGGGTTCGGTACTGAGGGGGTTCGGTCCTGGGGAGGGGGGGAGATTGGGGTTCGGTCCCTGAGAGGAGGAGGAGGAGGGGGGGCGGGAAGAGACGGTTGGGTTGGGGGCTTCTCCCTCTCGGTGGGTGAGGGAGGGCATGGAGTCACCACACCCCGGGGTAGACAGAGGGCGTTCGCCCCCTTCCCCCGGGAGGGGGGGGGGAGGAGGAAGAGACGCCCGGCTCTTTGGCGCGAGGGGCGACAGTTGACGTCACGTGGCCCCCGCGTGTTGGAGACCTCATGGTCACGTGGCCCCGCGAGGGTCGACAGTTGGAGACCACATGGTCACGTGGCTCCGCGAGGGTCGACAGCTGACGTCACGTGGCCCCGCGAGGGGTCGACAGTTGGAGACCCCATGGTCACGTGGCCCCCCGAGGGTCGACAGTTGGCGTCACGTGGCCCCGCGAGGGTCGACAGTTGGCGTCACGTGGCCCCGCGAGGGGTCGACAGTTGGAGACCCCATGGTCACGTGGCCCCCCGAGGGTCGACAGTTGGCGTCACGTGGCCCCGCGAGGGTCGGCGGTTGGTGTCACGTGGCCCCCCGAGGGTCGACAGTTGGCGTCACGTGGCCCCGCGAGGGTCGACAGTTGGCGTCACGTGGCCCCGCGAGGGTCGGCGGTTGGCATCACGTGGCCCCCGAGGGTCGACAGTTGGCGTCACGTGGCCCCGCGAGGGTCGGCGGTTGGCGTCACGTGGCCCCGCGAGGGTCGACAGTTGGCGTCACGTGGCCCCGCGAGGGTCGGCGGTTGGTGTCACGTGGCCCCCGAGGGTCGACAGTTGGCGTCACGTGGCCCCCCGAGGGTCGGCGGTTGGCGTCACGTGGCCCTCTCCTGTGGCACGTGGGGCGTCCGCTGGTCAGTGGGGCATCGGCGACGACGACGACGGTGGTGGTGAGTCTTGCCCGGCCGCTTATTTGCTTTAACCGCCTTTTTTTACCGTCTCCTCAGGTTCGAACACCTTCACGCCCCTTCCCCCCCCCCCCCCCCCCCCCCACACAACCGAACCCATTTTTCCCTCTCTACCCCCCCCCCAGAACCGAATCCCTTATTTCCCCCCAGAACCGAATCCCTTATTTCCCCCCCCCAGAACCGAACCCCTTCTTTCCCCCCAGAACCGAACCCCTTCTTTCTCCCAAGAACCGAACCCCTTCTTTCTCCCCAGAACCGAACCCCTTCTTTCTCCCAAGAACCGAACCCCTTCTTTCTCCCCCCCACAGAACCAAACCCCTTCTTTCTCCCCCCCCCCCCACAGAACCGAACCCCTTCTTTCCCCCCAAGAACCGAACCCCTTCTTCCCCCACAGAACCGAACCCCTTGTTTCTCCCCCCCCACAAAACCGAACCCATTCTTCCCCCCAGAACTAAATCCCTTCTTTCCTCCCTCCAGGGACAGAGCCCTTTCTTTCCCCCCCAGCCCTTTCTCCCCCTCCCCCAAGACCGAACCCCTTCTCCCTCACTCTTTCTAGGACCGAACCCCTTCTCTCACTCCTCACCCAGGACTGAAACCCTTCACCCTCCCTCCTCCCCCCACCCCGACCCCGACCAAACCCCTTCTTCCCCCCCGACCAAACCCCTTCTCCCTCCCCCCACCCCCCCCCAGGACCGAACCCCTTCTCCCTCCCCGTCCGTCCCCCCTCCCCCAAAGCTCCGGGAAGCCGGCGTGCCCTATTGAAAGGTTGTGGGTGGAAGAAGTTTCTGAGGATCCAGAGTCAAGTGTTTTATTGTCCTGTGTCCTGAAATGGAACAATGAAATGGCGACCAGGAGGGATGTAGGGGTGACAGCTGGCTGCACTTAACAAGGTGTCAGTGGTGTGGCCCTGTGCAGCCGTAACCCCATCACAAGCCGTGTCCCTCCTGGCTCCATCTTACAAAACACACACCTCCAGATTCGGGGACAGTTTCTTCCCAGCTGTTATCAGGCAACGGAATTATCCAACCGCATGCTCGGCTACTATCTACCTCTTTGGTGACCCTCGGTCTGTCTAGGTAGATAGAAAATGCTGGAGAAACTCGGTGTCTATGGAGAGAAGGAATAGGCGATGTTTTGGTTCGAGACCCATCTTCAGACTGTCTTTGAACAGACTTTACTGGCTTTACCTTGCACTAAACGTTGTTCCCTTGTCAAGTATCTATATGCTGTAAATGGCTCGATTGTAATCATGTATAGTCTTTTCACTGACGGGTTAGCACGCAACAAAAGCTTTTCACTGTACCTCGATGCACGTGACAATAAATTAAACTGAACAAAGTTGCCTGAGCCCACAAAAAGTGCCCAGTCCATCAGGGCTTCTGACCTCCCCACCATCAAAGAGATCTACAGGAACCGCTGCCTCAAAAAGGCAGCCAGCATCATCAGAGACCCACACTACCCTGGCTAGAAATTCTAACTCCTGCCATTGGGAAGACGGTACAGGAGCCTGCAAACTGTATGGTCCAGATTCAGGAACAGCTTCTGCCCTACAGCCATCAGGCTATTAAACACCACAACCGCCAATACCTCCGAACTACATAGACTTGAGGGCATCAGTTTTATCTTTTTGCACTATTTTTTTTGTGTGTGTGTGTATATACTTTTTTTGAATTGAACACTTTTTTCCTTGTTTGTTATATTGGTTAGTGTCAACTACGTTTACATATTCTGTTGTGCTGCTGTAAGAATTTAATAGTTCTATCTGGGACATATGACAATAAAACACTCTTGACATTTCAATGACTGCTGTGAAGTAATTATGTTGTAAGGAGCTACAGCATGGAAGGTGGCCCTTCAGCCCATCAGGTCCACACTGACTGTCAAGTGACGTTTTTTACACTTTCCCCTCATTCCCATCAACACCACACACATTCGACTCATCCCTCACAAACTGGGGATCAATTCACAGTGGCTGATTAACCCATGACCCGCATGTCTTCAAGGTGTGGGAAGAAATAGTGGCACCCAGGGGAAACCCACATGGTCACAGAGGGAATGTAGAAAATGCAGCAACCAATTTGGACACAGCAAGCTCTCACTGATATGTGTGTGAGAGCGAGATAGATCATCCACTTCTCGTGATATTGGTCCCTGTGGGAATGGGTAAATAATGATTGGAGGATTCCCTACTGAGATAAGTATAAAATGCTGGATGAATTCAGTGAGACAGGCAGAACCTGTGGAAGGGATAGATAGACAATGTTTCGTGCATGACCCTTCAGACTAAAAAAGGACACTTTAAGTTCTGGAGTAACTCAGCAGGTCAGCAGCATCTCTGGAGAACATGGATTGGTGACATTTCTGCTCGGGACCGTTCTTCAGACACACTGATCAAGAGGCAAAGTTTAAAGGAGAAGTGTGGGGCAAGTCGTCTTTACACAGATGATGATGGGGGCCTGAAACTTGTTGGCAAGAGTGGTGGTGGAGGCAGATACAATAATGGTGTTTAAGAAACCTTTGGGAAGACACACGGATATGAAAGGACATGGATCACATGCAGACAGAGGAGATTAGTTTATCACTTTCTGTGTTAAAAAAAACTTATACTGCACATCTCGATTACAATTCCCCAATCTCACCTTCTTGCTATGCCCTCTAGTGTTGGACATTTCCACCCTGAGAAAAGGTTCTGACTGTCTACCATATCATGCCTTTCATAATTTTATATACCTTCGGCACTGACATTGTGGGTTGAAGGATCTACACTTGCACCTCCCTGTTCTATGGCTTAAGTAGCAGCGCCACACCACAAGACCGCTAATAGTAACAACATGGAATTACAATCATTTTCTGGGCAGCAGGAAAGAAACAATTTCCCCTTACGTGGAATGTGGACCAGAACAAGGGGCCCCCTCACTTTTTAAATCCAGGTTAGGGTGGTGCAGGAGGGGGTGAGGTATGTGGAACTCCCTCCCCCAAAGGGCTGGGAGGAGGAGGGGTGCCTGTTAGAAATTCCCAGATCGAGATTGGTAAATTGTTGTAGGGACAAGCAAATTAATAGTTACAGACCTGAGCAGCTGGATGGAATTAAGATCAGAATCAGCCATTTTCTAATTGAAGAACTAGGTTAAAGGGCAGACTGGTAACCTATGGACTGAGTATACAGAGAATAAAATCAGGTCCTTCAACCCACAATGTCCAAGTTAAACTAATCTGTTCCTGCAGGTGATCCATATTCCTGCATATCCATCGGAAAACCTCTTAAACTCCACTATTGCCTCCTCCAGCCCGCTCCAGGCACTCACGACCCTCTGTACTAAAATAAACTTGCCATGCACATCTTCTTCAAAAACTTTACCCCTCTCCCCTTAAAGCTATGCCCGCAATTATTTGACATTTACACCCTGGGGGGGGGGGGGAAAGGTGCAACCAAACAGCACAGCACCAGATACCTGGGTTTGATCATGACTTTGGGTGCTGTCCCTGTGGAGTTTGCACATTATCCCGATGAACACGTGGGTTTTCTCCCATAACCTAAAGATGTGCAGGTTTGTAGCTGAATTGGTTGCTGTGAAATTGCGAATGAAGTGGATAACATTGAACTAGTGTGCACAGGTTAGTGCAGACCGGGTGGGCCGGAGGGCCTGTTTCCATGCTGTACCTGTAAAATGAAAACTAAAGCAAAAGATTCACAGGCTGCTGGTGAACTAAACATTGTTAAAATCAGGTTTTATTTCAATGGGAAAATATATATTTTCTGTTTACAATCATCTAGTCTGCGCGTATCCCGCTTTGATCCTTATGACATATATCAGGCTCCTTACTAATACCCTTATATATAAACAAATCTCCCAAACAAAATAAAACAGGACCTGATGAGATTGAGAATTTTTACAATAAAAACGACTTCCAGGAATGTTAAGAGTTAGCTTTGCAGTGTCAGAGACTGGAGGGAGGCTGGCTCCTCCCCGATTCCTGATTCCCCATGCCATGCCCACGGGAAGGGGATGGTTGTCATTCCAACAACCTGCCACCTGGCAGGTGGTTACAAGCCACTTAGCACAATGCTGTCTTCCTATCCTCCTTTCAATCAGTGGGGAATTTTGGGCACAGCCACAGCACCTGTGGGTACCAGGTCCAAGCAGCTACCATTGGCACTGCCTGGGGGGGCTCTCACGCTTCTCCATAACCCTCCACTTGGCCGCCCACAGGATCACCTGTAACTTCATAAGTAAGTTAATCTCCTTGCCCAGAGGATCAAGACTGCCTTCCTGACCCCCATGAAAACCAAAGGGGCTGGAAGATGAAGGGAAGTCCAGAATGGACTGAGCCACACTACCAGAGTCCATGCCTACACCCTTCCCATTCACCATACTACCCCCAGGGCAACATCTCCACACTTGTCCCCTGCCACCTGTCCAGTTGTGAGGACGAAGAGGGGCTAGAGAGAGAGAGAAGAGGGGGTGGGGTGCTGAGTGCTAACGGAGGTCTCCCTGAGACGTGTCAGAATGGTCCGAGTAAGGATGTACCTGAACCAGGAAAATCCTCATCTCCGAAGTGAGGGGGAGGGGTTTGGGAGGAGGTAGAAGCAGACAAGGGAACTGGGAGTAAAGAGGAGGGGGAGTAGTGCAAAAGGAAGGAGTGAGTAAAGAAGTGGGGGGGAAAAGGGGCAGGAGAGGGAGCGGAGAGGGGGAGGAGGAAAGGCAAAGAAGGGATGGGGAGGGAGCGGAGGTGAGTAGGGGAAGGGAGAAGGTTAGAGAGAGTGGAAAAGGGATAGGATCTGGAGAGCTATGGAAGGGTAGGAAAAGTAAGTGATGAAAAGGGAGGGTGAGGGAGGAGATGGGGGCAAGGGAGGAAGAAGAAAGGGGGAGAGAAGGGATGGAGGTGAGGCAGGACGAGGGGTCTTGGGTGCTGCCGAGTAGTAGGTGGAGGAAGGAGAGAAGATTGGGTGACGGGAGAGGGGAAGATTGGGGGGGATGAGGGGAAGCGGAGGGCGGCTGGGTCTCAGGTGCTGCCGGGCAGTAGGTCGAGGGAGGAGGCAGACGCAGAGGAGACAGAGGTGCTGTGACCCAGCCGGCCACTCGTTACTCGCCACTGCATCACGGTGGTGTCCTTGCCGCCGGTGGAGATGAGATAACTGTCGTTGTGCGTGAAGCGAACATTGGTGACATGACTGCCGTGCGCTCCGTACATGTGGCTGGGAGCCTGCGGGCAAATGGAGGACAGAGGTATTAGATTATGCACTGGCCATGGGAGATCCACCAACCCCAGCCCGGGACCGGGAAACCAGAGAACCGCCTCACCTGCAACCTTTCACATAGATGTTCTAAGACTAGTGGCACGGTGGCGCAGCGGGTAGAGTTGCTGCCTTACAGCACCAGAGACCAGATTCGATCATGACTACGGGTGCTGTCTGTACGGAGTGTACGTTCTCCCGATGACTGCGTGGGTTTTCTCCGGGTGTTCCTGTTTCTTCCCACACTCCAAAGATGCACAGGGCTGTAGTGTAATTGGCTGCGGTAAATTTTCCCTAGTGTTCAGGATAGAACTAGTGTCTCGGTGATCGCTGGGTGGCGTAGACTCGGTGGGCCAAAGGGCCTGTTTCCACGCTGTATCTCTAAAACTCAACTAGAGTCATAGAACAAGGCCCTTCGGTCCAACTTCAGTCCAAAATATCATCTGTCCATACCCTCCACAGATATTGCTTGACCCGCTGAGTTCATAGTGTCACACTGCAGATACAAGCCCTTTGGCCCAACTCGCCCATTATGACCAAAATGCCTCATCTATGCTATTCCTACCTGCCCACATTGGGGCATATCCCATAAACCTTTCCTATCCATGTACCTGTCCAGACGACTACATTACCATGTTAACTCTGTTCACGATCCACCAATGTCCTCGGTGTAATTATCTCTCGGTTTGTTTGCAAAGAAAGATGTCGGTGTGACCGCTGTTTGTGGAGGCACAAGGAACTGCAGATGCTGGAACCTTGAGCAAAACACAAAGTGCTGGAGGCACTCAGCACTTCAAGCAGCATCTGGACAGGCGACCAACTCCAAATGTCTCATGTCCAAGTCCCTGGCACAGCGGCACTTTTGTGTTCAGTTCATGTCACCCTGCTGTAGGATCTATGTCATTAAGCTGGAAAGAGTGCAGATTTACGAGGATGTTGCCAGGAATGAAGGGCATGAGCTACAGTGAGAGGTTGGGCAAGCTAGGACTTTATTCCTTTGAGTGCAGGAGGCTGGGGTGATGTTATAAAGATGTATAAAATCATGAGGGAGATGGGGTGAATATGCTGTCTTTATCAATTGGAGGTGAATCAAACAAAGTTAGTGACCGGTTTTAAGACATGCCAAGAAAATAACAAACTACCCCAGTATAAAAGGCTGTGGACCAAGGGCTAGGAAATGAGATTGATATGAATGGTTCACCGGTCAGCATGGACGTGTTGGACCGAATGGCTTGTTTCCATGTTGTGCAACTCTCTGCTCCCTTTACCATCCCTGTCACATCTTTCTTCCTCGCTTCACTGCATTGTTTAAATGTCAGACACCTAACACGCACCGGCTCTTGCGTCTCCCACCCTCAGTCAGCTCGAAACAAACACCAACAGCCGTGTTCCTCAGGGCAATGAATGGTTGGTTGCTGGTGCAAGAGAGGGAAGCAGTGTTAATGATCATCCGCCTGCTCAGCACTGCTCCCCACAGGCACGAGATGGTCACTGTAGGCACACGATCATAATGCTGGGACACAACTCGTTTTATATCCCAAAAAAAGTCACAAAATGCTGGAGTAACTCAGCGGATCAGGCAGGATTAGGTGATTGTGTAGGAAGGAACTGCAGATACTGATCTGAAGAAGGATCTTGACCCGAAATGTCACCCTTCTTTCTATCCAGAGATGCTGCCTGTAGAGTATATTGTAAAACACCCCAAAAAAATGCACACATCCTATACTGGTGTTTTACAATATACTCTACACTGCCTGTCCCGCTGAGTTACTCCAGCATTTTGTGACTATTATGTTTAGGTGATTTTCGGGTCAAGACCCATCTTCAGACTTCTGTGTCTGTTTTAAATATATAAATCTGCATCTCATTTCAAACTTCTTCATCAGGTCCCGACCCAAAATGTCTCCTTTCCACATCCTCCAGAGATACAGCATTTTGTGTTCCAAGTAAAACTGTTGTACAGGCTGTGCCCAATAAACAAACGGTTTCTGTTTATACAGAAGTCCATTTTGTCCATGTCAGAAAATACATAAAAATCATTCAATCATTCATACCTCCAGCGTTGTTATGAATTACTTCAAAAGCCCTCCGTAAAAACTAGTTCAGCTGCTGGTAGGAACGAATGCATGAATGTGCGTCGGTCTTTTGAGTTTAATAATATATTGGGACCTTGTCCCTTTAGGACGGCACAGTGGAGTAACGTTAGAATTGCTGCCTTACAGCGCCAGAGACCCATGTTTGATCCTGACCACAGGTGCTGTCTGTATGGAGTTTGTACGTTCTCCCAATGACCACATGGGTTTTCTCTATGCTCCGGTTTCCTCCACATTCCAAAGCCGTGCAGGTTTGTAAGTCAATTGGCTTCTGTAAATTGTCCCCAGTGTGTAGGATTGTGCTAGTGTACGGTGTGATCGCTGGTTGGCGTCGGCCGAAGGGTCTGGTTCCATGCCTTAAAGCAAATGTACCAGTGACTGAGGTTTTGCAGAAAGTTTGAAGCAGTGTCCTCTGGCCACACAATTCACACTTCTATCCTTATCTCACCCCTTTTGTCTTTGTACAAACATCTGCCTATCGAAACCGCTCCCTCACCTTAATCCACCTATCACTCACTATGCTTCGTCCTGCTCCCAGCTCACTTCTAGCTTTCTTCCCCGCCCCTCTCCTCATCTGAAGAAGGGTCCCAACCCGAGACGTCACCTGTCCCCGTTCCCCAGAGGTGCTGCCTGACCTCCAGAGTAACTCCAGTACTTTTTTTTTACAGCCATTGTGGTCAGTCTGTAAAAAGACTGTGGTCAGTGTGGCCCTGAGACACTGACCACTCAATCCATCCTCCACTGAGCCAACTCAGAATGACTAGGCCTCAAACAGGCAGCAGCCTTTCACGAAGATTGCAGGTGGCGACCGTGGGGAAGTCTGGGGAGGGAGGTGAGTGCGTGATGTCTCTCCTGCTCCCGGCGCTCCGACTGACCTTGGGCTTGGAGCAGGGATACTGGAAGAGGTGGACCTTGCAGAAGTCGTCAGCCACGGCCACCACCCGCTCGTTGTGGGATCGACACAGCGCGTTGATGTCCGTCCCGTCAGAACCGTCCGGCCAGACTCCTGCAACAAGAGTAGGGGGGGGATAAGTGGAACTATGCAGGGCTCCCAGGATCACAGGAATATGACTTGAGCTGCCAGACACAGGTACTATAACAGCATTTAAAAAGACGTTTGGCAGGTACATGGATGGGAAAGCTTTGGGGGGAAATGGGGCAAATGTGGGCAGGTGGCAGTAGCTTAGATGGAGCAGCTTGGTCGGCATGGACGAAAGGACCCGTTTCAATGCTGTACCACTTTTATTCATCCTCTCCCCTCCAGCTCTCTCCCATTTAACACAGTTGAGATGAAAACCCAGTTAGCAGGAACCTCGGCTCCTCGAGTCGACCATGGACAGGAGCCAGCGTGAATTCCAGTGCCCCTCCTGTGCCCTCCATCCCACCCTCCCGTCCCGACAACCCCACACTCACAGGCTGGGCCAGCAGGCTTACCGAAGACGTGAAAGCCCAGCACGCACGTGTAGGAGATCCACTCCAGGTCCTTGCACTCGTACCGGTTCCTGATCAGCTTGCCCCCGGCGACAATGTCCCCTGTAACACAGCGGGCCCACCGTCACACATGCCATGGCGGGGGAGGGGAGGGGCGGTGAGGAGGGAGCACCGTGCTAGGAGAAGGGAGGGGAGGGGCATGAAGGAGGGAGCGCCATGCTAGCAGAAGGGCGGTGAGGAGGGAGGCTTCTCTGCAGGAGGGACGGGCGGTGAGGAGGGAGCACCATGCTAGGAGAGGGGCGGTGAGGAGGGAGACTGCTCTGCGGGAGGGAGGGGCGGTGAGGAGGGAGCGCCGTGCTGTTGAACCGTGGCTGCTGTTGGTGCTGTATTACACCTCTCAAGTAATTGGCAATTGCAAAACGTAGTGGAAACAAAGCTGGGGGGGGGGGGGGGGGGGAAGATGGGAGAAGTTGGAAATAGGGGGATGAGATTGGTACCAATGTCATTGCAATGGAATCTTGCTGTATTTTCTGCCCTATTCTCCGTGGCTGCGTGACATCCACATTCCCCCCCCCCACCACCGGATGACATGCAGGCCCGCCCCCATCCGTACATTTATACAGGAATGATGCCCGCCTCCCCCCCTCGCCCCGCTTACAGTAGAGGATCTCGTAGTCGCCCGAGTTGGACATGATGAAGCAGCTGTCCTGGGACCAGTCGAGGTGGGTGATGAAACTAGAATGGCCCTGGGCACAGAAGAGACAGGGTTAGGGGCATAGTGCCCTCAACACTGGGGTAGCAGCGTACCAGGACCTGCCACCAAGGCAAGACCAGGCACAAGGTTATCCCTCCCACAGCGCGGCACTCCTTCATCTCCGCCCCTCCCGCAGCATGGCGCTCCTTCATCTCCTCCCCTCAAACAACGCGGTGTTCTTTTATCTCTGCCCCTCCTGCAGGGCGGCGTTCCCTCATCTCCGCCCCTCCCACAGCACGACGTTCCCTCATCTCCGCCCCTCCCACAGCACTGCGTTCCCTCATCTCCACCCCTCCCACAGCATGGCGTCCCTGCTTACCATACACCTGCCGTAGCGACTGTACCTACGGCCACTGTCGCTCACAGTGTGGAGGTAGATGTAGTTGTCATGGGAACCAACGGCCAGGAAATTTCCGTCTGTCGGAAGGACAAGGCAGAATTTACTCTTTTGGGATCTCCGAGGACAGGTAGTGTTACCTTCACCCTCCACCCGTCCTACCCCTGGTCTCATCTCCCCATCCAACACCAGTGGTCTCCTGTTCACCTCCAGCCTTTGTCACTTACTCCACCCATCTGTGAAACGTTCCCCCATATCACTCAATGTAGATACCAGGAATTCAGATGCTGATTTACAAAAAAAGGACAAAGTAAGGTGTAAGGGTCTGAAGAAGGGTCCTGACCGAAACGTCACCTATTCATGTTCTCCAGAGATACTGCCTGCCTTGCTGTGTGACTCTCAGACTTTGTGTCTTTTTATCACTTCATTTAGTTGGGTAGAACGGCTTCCGCACAGCACCAAAGAACTTGTGTGTGTGTGTGTGTGTGTTAAAGGCAATAATGTTTGGTGGAAGATTCTAGGAAAGACTCACTAAATATAGTCAGAGGGTCGCCACTGAGCTACATGGCATACCACTCGGGACTGCTCCACTGAAAATAGACACAAAATGGTCGACTAACTCAGCGGGACAGGCAGCATTTCTGGAGCGAAGGAATGGGTGATGTTTCGGGTCGCGACCCTTCTTCAGACTTGTCTCCCTCTTGTTATCACACCTTCCCCGACCAACATGAGCCATTGTGGGCTCCACCCTTCATCTATTGCAGGCCCGGATTTGTCCTGCACTTCTCTCACCTGTTTATTCCGTCTCCCTCCCCCACCACTAATACATTCAGTCTGAAGAAGGGTCCTAACCCAAGATGTTACCTATCTTTTGGGGGGGAGGGGGGGAAGGTGGGGGTTAGACTGGGCAAGTGGGTGTCTAGACTGTCTGGGTTGAGGCATCCCACTCCCACCCTCCCATTATGTAGCACCTCACCCAGTTGAGTGACACCACATGGGTGCTGTTTAAAGCCATTCTGGGTTTGATGGGCCAAATGGCCTCCTCCTAGAAGTGGATTCCTGGTCCCACCCTCTCCTTCCCTCTCTCCCTTCACCAGCTCTGCTCCGGTCCGTCTCCCCCCCCCTCCCCACCCTGCAGTGCAGGGGGAGTCCTCACCTGGGGAGAAGCGAACCACCGAGAGCTGCTCGTTACCATCCACCGTGCTGCACACGTCCTCCTGCGTCGCACAGTCCAGCACCACCCACCTGGGGGAGAGAGGGCAGGGTGGGGAGATGAAGGAAAAGTGAGAGGAGGGTGGTAGACGGAGAGGCGGTGGGGGTAAGATGGTGGATACAGGAGGGTTGGGGGAAGCGAGCACATGGGCAGCATGGTGGCACAGCGGTCGGTAGAGTTGCTGCCTCACAGACCCGGGTTCAATCCTGACTAAGGGTGCTGTCTGAACGGAGTTTATACGTTCTCCCTGTGACCTGGGGTACTGATTGGGGATGATCATCCATGATCACATTGAATGGCGGTGCTGGCTTGAAGGGCTGAATGGCCTCTACTCCTGCACCTATTGTCTATTGACCTGCGTGGGTTTTCTCCGAAACCTTCGGGTTCCTCCCACACTCCAAAGACTTGCAGATTTTAGTTGGTTTGGTGTAAATGTAAATTGTCCCTAGTGTGCGTAGAGGAGTGTTAGTGTGCGGGGATCGCTGACCGAAGGGCCTGTTTCCGCACTGTATCTCTAAACTGAACTAAACTAAATGAGATATTTCACCTGCAGAAGTTGGGCTGGGACTGACTGATCACCCGTCCACAATCCCACTCCACTGGCCGTCACGGACAGTTCCGCGGCCCGCACTCCCGGGAGGGGTGAGAGGGAAGTGATGAGTCTGAGAGGCAAAGCAGAGCAGGGCACGCCACGCCGAGGCAGGTATCCTTCGCTCCCCCCCCCCCCCCCCCCCCATCTCACTTACCTTCCTGTCTGGAGTCCAACCACCACCACCGTCCCACTGCAGTGAAAATCAGCGCACAGACCCGTCCCCTGTGGAGCGATAGACAGGTCAACCCCCTCCAGCAGCGCGGTGCTCCCTCCTCACCGCTCCTCCCTCCCTCCCACAGCACAGCATTCCCTCCTCTCACCCCCCACGGATTCAGGGTTCTCCTCCACTCCCCCATGTGCCCACCTCAGTCTCTCCCCCCATGCACACCTTCCCCTCCCCCCCCCCCCCCCAGGCCCTCACCTCGAGGGTACGGCTCCACTCTAGCGTGTGATGCTCCAGGTCCCACACACAGACGCGGCGGTCGTGGGCACAGGTGAGGAACAGGTCGCGGCACGGGTGCGTGGTCAGTCCCCACAGCTCGTCAGTGTGGCCCTGCGGGGAGAGGAGGGCAGAGGGGTCAGTCACGGCCAGCAGTGGGTAGAGAAGGGTCATTCACAGGGAAGGTCGGCCAGCAGGGGAGAGAGAGGGGTCCGTCACGGGCAGCAGTGGATGGAGCGGGAGGGGATGGTCACAGAGAAAGCCAGTGGGCGAGGGGGTGGGGAGAGGGGTCTGTCGCGGGAAGTGGGTCGAGAGGTGTCATGGGGGGAGAGGGGTCAGTCTTGGGCAAGGGGTAGTTACAGGGGGCATCGGGGCCCGGTTACGGGGGGTCATTCCAGGTGGCAATGGGATTCAGTTACACAGGGGGGGGCAACAGAGTGAGGATCAATTATGGTGGGGCAATGGGAGATGAGTCATAGGACGAACCCCACCCCCACTGACCTGCACAATGGGGGTGCATGCGCCGCTGAAGCTGCCCCTCAAGATGGAGTTGCGGGTGGTTCCGATCAGCAGCTCGTCCCCTGCTCCCTGCACCAGGGTCCGCACTGCCCCCGCCTTCTCTGAGATCTGTAGGCCAAGGCAGGGTCAGTGCTGGGGATTCACCCCTCACCCCCATCCCAACCCCTGCCCATCACCCCTAACCCTAATACCCCGCCCCAGCCCACTCCGTGATCTGTAGGTCAGGTTAGGGTCAGAGCCGGTGACTCGCCCCTCTTCCTCACTCAGACCAGACCCCTCCCCCTCCCCCACACCCTCCCCCTCCCCACCCGGTATCCCCACTGACCAAATATCCCCCCTCATCTACCTCCACACCCACCTCTCCCCATCCTCCCCTCATTCCCACCTCCCCCCATTCTCTTTCCCCCCCCCTAACTCCGCTCTCCACATTCCCACCTCACCACCCCAGCCCTGACCTCAGTCTCCTGCTGGACGGTGAAGTCTGGTCCCCAGAGGACGACCCTCCTGTCCTTGCCGCCGCCACTCAGCAGAGCGCCGTCCCCTCGCACGCACAACGTGAAGATGCTGCCCTCATGGGCCTTCACCTGCCGGGCGATCTGGTACGTCTCTGTGTGGGAGACAACAAGAGTAAGCAGGGGGAGGAGAGAGGGTAGGGAGAGTCGGCGGGGATGTGAAGAGAGACAGCGTGAAATGGGGAGAGGTGGCGGGAGATCAAGACCCTCGCCCTCAATCGCCTGACCTTCACCTCCCCTCCCACAGAGCGGCACTCCCTCCTCACCTCCCCTCCCTCCCATGGCCCGGCGCTTCCTCCCACAGCCCCTCCTAACCTTTGGCCCCCTTGCCCAGCGTCTTGGTGTCAGCGGCAGCCTTGCCCCAGACGAGGATGTTGCCCTCGGAGTCTCCGGTCAGCACCTCGCCGCTCGGCAAGAACACGAAGCACTGGATGAAGCGCGGCTTCTTGTACTTCTGCAACACAATAGTGGGCACAGATGAGTCCCCGAGCGATGTGGGAGGGGCGTTGAGGAGGGAGCGCTGCGGGAGGGCGGTCCGGAGGGAATGCTGCAGTGGGACGGTGACAAGGTGTGCTGCGGTGGGGCGCTGAATAGGGAACGCTGTGGTGGGGCGGTGCGGAGGGAGCGCTGCGGTGACAAGGTGCGCCGAGCTGTGGGGGGGGGGGGGTCAGGCAGGAGAGTATCCCTCCTTCCCTACCCTCACTAACCGCTCACCCCGAAGATGCCCTGTTTCTTGGTGAGGCTGCCTCCATTCCAGCTCCAGAAGTAGACGTGCGACTTGCCACAGGACACGATGCACCCGGTGTCTGCCGGGTGGAAACCCACCTCCAGCACCGCCTCGTTGGTGGTCTGTGGGTCGGGGGGGGGGAGGGAGATAGAGTCAGCCCCTACACAGATTTTGCTACTACCCCCCGCCCCATCTCCTCAATACTACCCTCTATTACCCCTCAACACCACACCGGTTCATGTCCCCAATCTCCCCCCCAACCCGCTCCCTCCCCACCAAATGTTTCTGCAGTCATCAAGCTGTACAACATGGAAACAGGCCCTTCGGCCCGCCTTGTCCACACTAACCAAGTTGGCATTCTGAGCTCGTCCCATTAGCCTGCATTTGGCCCATGCTCCTCTATAGTCTTTCCACTGACTGGACAGCGCGCAACAAAAAAGCTTTTCACCGTTCCCCGCTACAGGTGACAATAATAAACCAAACACCTAAAATTTGTGAAAAAGTCCTAATTGTCTATCCACTTTGTTAATCTTGTTCCAGATATACATCACCCTCTGAGTGAAGAATTTGCCCCTGAGGTTCCTCTTAAATCTCTCTCCTCTTACCCTTTAGTTTTAGAATTCTTTACCCTGGCAAAAAGACTGAACATTCGCTTTATCCGCGCCTCCATTATCTGGGCACAACGTGGGTAGAGCTGCTGCCTCATAGCGCCAGAGACCAGGTTTGACCCTGACCTCGGATGCTGTCTGTACAGAGCTTCCACGATCTCCCTGTGACCGCATGGGTTTTCTCCAGGTGCTCCGGTTTCCTCTCACACTCCAAAGAGTTTTGTAGGTTAATTAGTTTTGCTAGATTGCCCCCTAGTGTGTAAGGAATGGATAACATAGAACTAGTGTGAATGGTGGTCGGCGTGGACCCGATGGGCCGAAGGGCCTATTTTTTCAGTTTTGGTCTCCAAATTTGAGGAAGGATATTCTTGCTATTGAGGGAGTGCAGAGTAGGTTCACGAGGTTAATTCACGGGATGGCAGGACTGTCATATGTTGATAGAATGGAGCGACTGGGCTTATATACAATGGAATTTAGAAGGATGAGAGGGGATCTTATTGAAACTTATAAGATTATTAAGGGATTGGACACGCTAGAGGCAGGAACAATTTCCCAATGTTGGGGGAGTCCAGAACCAGTGGCTACAGTTCAAGAATAAGGGGTAAGCCATTTAGAACGGAGATGAGGAAAAACATTTTCGCACAGAGTTGTGAAATTCTCTGCCTCAGAGGGCGGTGGAGGCCGTTTCTCTGGATACTTTCAAGAGAGAGTTAGATAAGGCTCTTAAAGATAGCGGAGTCAGGGGATATGGGGAGAAGGCAGGAACGGGGTTGTGGATGATCGGCCATGATCATATTGAATGGCGGTGCTGACTTGAAGGGCCTAATGGCCTGCTCCTGCACCTATTGTCTATTGCATACTGTATCTTCTACATGTCAGTAAGATTATCCCTCACTTCACCAATGTTCAGTTACCCCTCACCCACCCCTCCCCAGCACACCTCTCTTCTCAAGGCTGGGGTGGGGTAACAGGGTACCCGGCTCCTCGCTAACCCCCCCCAATATCGGGGGCACGAACCTTGGTCTCTGCCAGTCGGCAGCCGCGGGTCGTGTCCCACACCGACATCACATGCTCATTCGAGTCGTCAATCACGCACAGGAAGCTTCCCGCGTCCTGCAATGCAGCCCACCAGGAGGTTAGAGGTCGATAGAGGCGAGGGGGGGTCAGAGGGGGAAACAACAAAGGGGGAGGGGTACAGTGAGGGGGGAACAGAACATGGTCGGGATGGGAGCGAGGGGGGGTTGGGGGGGAATCAATGAGGGAATTCAGTGGGGGGAAAAAAAAGGAAGGAACGAGGGGGAGATCACAGTGGGGAAAGGAGGAGGAGAAGGGGTGGAGAGGGTGCTGAGAGAGGGGAAGGGGGGAGGGAACGAGGGATAGGGGTGTCTTAGAAGGGAGGGACGAGGGATTGAGGGGGGAGGCTGGAGAAGTGCGAGGGGTGAGAACTCACTGCCCTGGAGAAGGCGAGGCAGCCCACTCCTCTCTCGAAGCTGCCCGAACCAATGTGCTGCAGGGTCTGCAGGCTGCCCGAGTCCCAGACGTGGACAGAGGGCAGCAGCGGCTGTGGGCAGAGGGAGGGGGGGGGGGGAGGAGGACATTAGCAGTGCCCACACCACTGACCCACAGCCCCCCCCCCCCCCCCTCACCCTGTTCCTCTCCCACATTCCGTCTCCTTCCTTGGTTCCTCCTCCTCCCCACCTGTTCCTCTCTCCATCCCCTTCTCACTCTCTCTCCCCACTTGTACCCTCTCTCTACCCATCCACACTCTTCACTACTCTTCCCCTCTCTCGCCCCCCTCCCCTCCCTCCTTCCCCCCTCCATCCCATCACTCCCTACCACCTAACTCTCCCCTTCCACCATGCGACCTTTAATGCAGGGTGAAAGGTCAGAGGTGATTGCCAGACCTCTCACCTTGCCGTCCTTGTCAACCCCCGCAGCTTGTCCGGATGCGATCCGCACTCCGTCCGGGTGAATGGCCAAACTGGGGAGGGAGGGTGGGGGTGAAAGGGAGAGGCGGTCAGGATGCCAGGCAAAACCAACTGAGGGGGCGAGACAAGGGTCAGCACCAGGCCCTACCCTTCCCAATCCCTCCCCCCCTTCATCGTTGAGAAAACCCAGCACCCCAATAATCCTGTTCCCCTCCCTCCCCCCCCGCGCCGTTCCTCAATCACCAACTCCCCCCCCCCCCCCCTCATTGAGATGTTTAGTATTGTCATCTCAACCATGATACAAAAGCTTGAATATGTTGGTTTTCATTGGAGACACAAAGAACCGCAGATGTCAACAAAAAGATGCAAAGTGCTGGAGTAACACATGGATACGGCTCCCAAAGGTCCCAGCCCAAGTCCGGCGCAGTGTCACAGCGGTAGAGTTGCTGCCTCACAGCGCCAGAGACCTGGGTTCCATCCTGACTATGGCCTCTGTCTGTACAGAGTTTGTATGTTCTCTCCCCGACCACGTGGTTTTTCTCCGGGTGCTCTGGTTTCCTACCACACTCCAAAGATGTGCAGGTTTGCAGGTTAATTGGCTTTGTTAAAAATTGTGAATCGTCCCCACTGTGTGTAGGATAGTGATAATGTGATCGCAGGTCGGCGCGGACTTGGTGGGATGAAGGGCCTGTTTCCATGCGGTATCTCTAACGTCTAATATCACCTATCCCTGTTACCTGATGCTACCTGACCCGCTGACTGAGTTACTCACTCACTCCAGCATTTGTGTGTTTTTAGATGTATTATTGTTAGTGATATAGTGAAAAACTTTGCATGCTATCATACCATACTATACCATCAAGCCATACAGAAATATAACTGGTGGTGCAAAGAAAAATACCAGAGTGCAGAATATAGTATTTTTTTAAATGTTTCTATGGATGTATGGGAACTTAATTATTTATTTCTATGTAAAGCACTTTGGTTTCAATGCAAGTTGATTTAAACGTGCTACATAAATAAAATTTACTTACTTACTTACAGCATTATAGTCTTACTGCAGTAGAGAAAGTACAGAGAAAAAAACAGCATGACCCACAATGAGGTATGTTGGAAGTTCGGATCTACACCCCAGTTAATGAAGACCATTCAGCAGTATGATAACAGCGGGGAAGAAGCTGCTCCTGAATCTGGTGGTGGGCGCTATCGGAACAGCAGTCAACATAATCAAAGACGTGTCCCTGTCCCACTCCGGTCATTCCTTCTCCCTGCTCCCGTCCGACAGAAGGTACAGAAGCTTGAAAGCGCGCACCACCAGACTCAGGACCAGCTTCTTCCCTTTGTTTCCCCCCCCTCCCCACAGCCGGAGTGCCACAGATATTGCCTCCGTGTCTGCCCCTCGATCCCCCCCAACCTCGTTGCCCCCCCATGTCGGGACTCACCAGCGCACACAGTCAGTGTGCCGCACATAATGCCGCTGTGTCTGCGTCTCGATGCCATGCAGCACCACCACGCAGGCGATGAAGTAGACCACCTCCCCAGAGGGCAGCAGGTGCAGGTTGCCGCGAGAGTCCTTGCCGCGGTAACCATAGCTGGCGCTGCGTCAAGGAGCCAACGTTCGCTCTCAACCTGGCCAGGACTGGCCCGCGCCACAATCATACCCAATGGGACTGACTGCTGGACCTTTCCCGTACCCACCATCCCCCGCGGGCACTACCGGTCAATGGGCACCGGCCTGGGACTGACCCGCATCTCACCTGTACCCGTCGCCCCCACCGGTCAGTCAGCATCACCCTGGGACTGACCCACACCTCGCCCGCGGGCAGCGGCACTTGCAGTCCGTAGGCACCAGCCCAGGACTGACCACTGCACCTCAATCATACCCTCACCCCCCGTCGGTCAGTGGGCACTGGTCCGGGACTGACCGCGGCACCTCTCCCATACCCAATGTCCCCTGCCGGCACAACCGGTCAGTGGGCATCGGCCGGGGACTGACCCGCACCCGGCATTACCCGTCTGCTTGAGAGTTGGGGGGGGGGGGGGGGGGGGGGGTGGCGGCAGAAGGAGAGGGGTGGGTCTGGGAGTTGAATGGGTTGCCTCGGGGGGGATGTCGGGGGGTCGGGGAGGGCTGATGCGCGTATGGGACAGAGGATACACCCAGTCCAGTTTAAGTCTCTCGGCCGGCAGCTCGGTCCTCAGCTCTTCGTAGTTGTGGACGTTGAGCGGCACGTACATGGTGATGGGGCGTCCTCGCAGGAACACCTTGATGGATACACCCTCTGGGGAGCGAGGGCAGAGAGGGGTCCAGGTCAGAGAGAAGAACCATCTCACCCCAGGCCCACCCACCCATCACTCACACCCCCTCCCTGTCTAACTCCCTCCTGCCCTTACATTCCCCTCCCTGTCTCTATAACCCCCCTGCCCCTACACCCCCCCTCCCCATCTCTGTAACCCCCATCCACCCCTACACCCCCTGTCTCTGTAATCCCCTTACAGCCCCTACACCCCCTCTGGTCACTGCACCCCACCCCGTCTCTGTAACCCTCTACGTCCCTGTGACCCCCCCCACCCTGCACCATGTGACGTCTGAGAGAATCTACCCCGTCAGTTGAGCCCATTGCTGAGATAATGGTTGAGCCCATTGCTGAGAGAATGTTCTCGGCACCGGGCCAGACCTCACCTTGGTTATAGAACCCACGCCGGGAGGTCGATGCCACTGCAAAGCAAACACACGCCACTGCATGGTCAAAAACTCAAAGAGCAGGGCATGTTTCAAATACCCCCAACACCCATATGTGGCTCTGCCCCCCCCCCTCCACCCCGTACACCCTTACTCCCTCCTCATCGCCCCCTCCCCCGCACCACACCCTTACTCCCTCCTCACCCCCACCCCGCACACCCTTACTCCCTCCTCATCCCCCCCACCACACCCTTACTCCCTCCTCTCCGCCCCTCCCGCAGCGTGGCACTAAATTCACTGGAATTTAGACGGATGAAAGGGAATCTTATAGAAACATATAAAATTCTTAAGGGATTGGACAGGCTGGATGCAGGAAAAACGTTCCCTGTGTTGGGGGAGTCCAGAACCAGGGGTCACAGTTTAAGAATAAACGGTCAGTCATTTAGGACTGAGATGAGGAAAAAACGTTTTCACCCAGAGAGTTGTGAATCTGTGGAATTTTCTGCCACAGAAGGCAGTGGAGGCCGATTCACTGGACGTTTTCAAGAGGGAGTTAGATTTAGCTCTGGGGGCTAACGGAATCTAGGGGAGAAAGCAGGAACGGGGTACTGATTGTGGATGATCAGTCATGATCATATTGAATGGCGGTGCTGGCTCAAAGGGCCGAATGGCCTACTCCTGCACCTATTTTCTATGTTTCGATGCTCCCTCCTCACCGCCCTAACCTCTCTGAAGCGAAACGACAAGCAGAGTAAGAGGCCATTCAGCCCATTGACCCAAGTTGGCGGAGAAAGGTGCAGGGAGCATGGATGGAGGTCAGTGGGTTGCCTGTTCATCCTCACCTGGGCTCTGAGGCAGCTCTTTGTTCCGACTGTGGATGGAAGCAGAGGGGATGGGTTAGTTGTGAGACCAATTCACCACTCCCAGGATCATGTCAGAATTCCCAGGCCTTTCCTCCCTTCACTTCTATGCTGGCCGATAGAGCATCCCTATTTATTCACCAGTTTCCTCTTCCCTGTAACAAACTCCCCTGCCTTACAATCCTGTCAACTCCCCACAGATTCCCCCCTTCACCCACACACTGGGGGGCCAAATAACCCACCTACCCCAATGTTACTAGGATGTGGGAGGAAACTCACGTGGTCACAGGGAGAACATGCAAACTCCACAGAGAATGTCACAGCGGCCCTCCCTCCCGCAGCTCGGTGTTCCTCCTCACCGCCCCTCCCTCCTGCTGCTCGGCGCTCCCTCACTGGCCCCACTCGCAGCTCCCTCCTCACTGGGCCCCCCCCCCCCCGCACTGACAGTTGGGATATCTGTTCTCCAACACATTTGGGACAGCTACCACACCGCTGCAGTCTGACTCCCTGTGGTCAAATGTCCTTCCACCCCTCCCACCGCCCCCTTGCAAATCCTCATAGGGTTCAGCTATGAATAATTCAGTAACATGTTTACTGAAAGGTCAAATATGAAAGAAACGTTTATCCTACACTGCGTTCACGCTCTCAGACAGAGACCATCCACAGTTTGTGTTCACTTTGGGAACACTGACCCTTTCTTACAGTATAGAGGCTGCTTTCTTCACCAAACCAGGCACCAAAGTCTCTCGGGAGAATGGGGTGCCCTTTGCTATTGAAATTCCTACTCGTGTATCCCACCAGACTCTTGAACAGACCTCTCTTGGGCAGGACATGCATTCCAGATTTCCCACTCTACCTCAGGCAGCATCTTGGGTGGCACAGTGGCCCAGCGCCAGAGACCCTGGTTGGATCCTGACCACAGCCGCTTGTCTGCACAGAATTTGTACCTTCTCCCCGTGACAACGTAGGTTTTCTCCGGGTGCTCCGGTTTGCTCCCACACTCCAAAGCCTTCAGGGTATGTAGGTTCATTGGCTTTGGTAAACATGGTTCCCTCCTGTGTGTGGGATACTGCTCGTGTGCGGGGTGATCGCTGGCGCGGACTTGGTGGGCTGAAGGGCCAGTATCAAGCTCTGTATCGCTAAAGTAAACCAGATATCTGGAGAACGTGGACATGCGACGTTTCGGGCCGGGATCCTTCTTCAGACCTAACCTGAAACCTGTGTCCTCCAGAATTACTGCCTGACCTGCTGATTTGATCCAGCACCTTGTGTCTTTTTTCTATAAATCAGCATCTGCAGTTCCTTGTGTTTGCCAGTCTACCTCATTGTGTCTCTTGCACTTTCTTTTTGCCTGCACTTTCTGTTACACTATCTTCAGCACTATCTTTCTTTCTGTACTCCATGTTGTACTAATTGCACTCACATAGTGGCAATTTAGCTGGATCACAGGCGACATGATCATCAGTCACTGAAAGTAAGCTTGCAGGTACAGCAGGTAGTGAAGAAAGCCAATGGCATGTTGGCCTTCATAGGGAGAGGAGGATAGGAGCAAAGAGGTCCTTCTGCAGTTGTACAGGGCCCTCGTGAGACCACGCCTGGAATATTGTGTGCAGTTTTGGTCTCTAAATTTGAGGAAGGACGTTCTTGCTATTGAGGGAGTGCAGTGTAGGTTCACCAGGTTAATTCCCGGGATGGCAGGACTGACATATGTTGATAGAATGGAGCGGCTGGGCTTGTATATCCTGGAATTTAGAAGGATGAGAGGGAATTTTATTGAAACATAAGATTATTAAGAGTTTGGACACACTAGAGGCAGGAAACATGTTCCCGATGGTGGGGGAGTCCAGAACTAGGGGCCACAGTTTAAGAATAAGGCCATTTAGAATGTAGATAAGGAAATACATTTTCACACAGAGGGTTGTGAATCTGTGGAATTCTCTGCAGTGGAGGCCAATTCACTGGATGCTTTCAAGAGAGAGTTAGATAAAGCTCTTAAAGATAGCGGAGTCAAGGTAGAAGACAGGAACGGGGGTACTGATTGTGGATGAACAGCCATGATCACAGTGAAGAGCCGAATGGCCTACTCCTGCACCTATTGTCTATGATTTTCACTGTATCTCGGTAAACCAATATCAACTGATCCTCTCAGACGCAAGAAACTGCAGATGCTGTAAACCTGAGCAAAACACAAAGTCAAGGATTCTAACCTGAAACGTCATCTGTCCATTCCCTCCACAGGTGCTGACTGACCCGGTGAGTTACCATAATTCTCAGGTATGGTATGGATTTGACTGGTTAGCACACAAAAGAGGTTTTTCACAATAAGAGAGTAGAGGAAGGAAGAGCCACGTTTACCGAGGTACAGTGATAAGCTTCGTTTTATCCACACAGATCACAGATTATACCTTATGAGGTCAGATAATACTATACATAGATGCAATCAGTTCAAACTCAAGTACAATAGGTCGAGCAAAGGGTGCAGAGTGCAGAATATAGTTCTCAGAATTGTAGCGCGTCAGTTCTATAGACAACACCCAATGTCCACAATGGGGTAGAGGTGAATCGGACAGTACCCTAGCGTATGGAAAGATCGTTCAGAAGCCTGATAACAGACGGGAAGAAGCTGTTCCTGAGTCTAGTAGTGCAGGGTATCCCACTTTCCCCATCCACTGAAACAGGCCCTTTGGCCCATCGAAGCTGTTCCTGAAAGAGGGAGAGGAGTGGGGGGGTGCGAGAGGGAGTAGGGGCTGACCTGTCTGCGCCCCGTCCCTTGGAGAGTAGGCTTTGAGTGGACACGGATTTCTTGGTCAGTTTGGGCCTCTGGGTGTCCGCGACTTGTTCCTTCGGCCCCCGGAGTTTATCCGACGTGCTGCAGCGCCTGAGCCTGTGGAGAGAGGCGGGGGGAGAGAGAGAGTCAGGGCGGGGGCGGGGGCTGGAGAGGAATCCCGGGAGCATGCTCGTCCAGCGGAGAAGTTAATCAGGAGCCACACCATGCACTGTAAAATCAGCAGGGGAGGGGGGGTTAGACATGGCGGTTTAATTAGCCAGAGTCAGGCATGCACGGATCAACCACCGCGCCATGTCGGGGTTAAAGGGAGAGTTAGTCGGGCAAATCATCGGCAAAATGTGAGTTCATGCCAGCACCACCGACCACCAACACCACCAAATCCGGTCCAGGCAGGTTCCTCCCGGGCAGCAAGGGGTGGACGGGATCGAGGAAAGATGTCATCAAGCAGAGAAGATTTACGAGGATGTTGTCAGGTCTCGAAGGCCTGAACTGCAGGGAGAGGTTGAGCGGGCCTGGACCTTATTCCTTGGAGCGCAGGAGGATGAGGGGGTGATCTTATAGAGGTGTATAAAATCTTGAGAGGAATAGATCGGGTAGACAGACGCACAGAGTCTCTTGCCCAGAGTGGGCGAAATCGAGAACCAGAGGACACGGATTTAAAGTGAAGAGGAAAAAATGTAATAGGAACCTGAGGGTGGTGGGTGTATGGAACGAGCTGCCAGAGGAGGTAGTTGAGGCTGGGACTATCCCAACATTTAAGAAACATTTGGACAGGTACATGGATAGGACAAGTTTGGAGGGATACAGGCCAAACGCGGGCATGTGGGACTTGTAGATCTCTCATTCTGGCCCTGACGGGGCAACCTGGCTGCTAATGGGGGTGGGGGGGGGGGGGAAGGTCCCTGTTCCCCTGAATGTGGGACACGTTACACCCCAGTGGGGGGGGAAAGGGGGAGTCCTGGAGAGGAGTGTGACCCTGGAGGGGGGGAGGGGGTGTCCCGGGAGGAGTTCCTGCTGTCCAGCCGCTCCACGCCAGTTGCTCACAGCACTTTCTTCCTGCCACCGGCAGCGAGCGGCGCAGGGTCCAAGTCGGGCACCGGCTCCGGGGCGGGTGGCGTTCCTGCTTCCCCCGGCAGAGGAGACCCAGGCCCAGGGGAGGCTCCGGACAGGGCCCGGGGCTCCGGACCCACGGCTGCGGCCTCCATAACCTTGGCCTCAGGCTCCAGACCGTCATCCCTGCCCTCGACCCTGAGTTCCGGACCCTCACCCGCCTGGGCCGGCACCCCACCCTCGACGCCCCCATTGCTGGCCCCCGGCTGCCCACTCGGGTCGGGCTGTGGGACTGGAGGCTGTGGCAGGAGCTCCTGGGGTCCCGGTGGGAGAACAGGGGGTCCGGGCAGGGTTGGGGGTCCCGGTGCGGGAGTGGGGGGTCCGGGCACGGCCGGGGGTCCAGGTGCGGGAGTGGGGGGTCCGGGCAGGGTTGGGGGTCCCGTTGAGGGAGTGGGGGGTCCGGGCACGGCTGGGGGTCCCGGTGAGGGAGCGGGGGTTCCGGGACCAGGCGGAGGCCGTGAGCAGCTGCAGGCACTGGGAGAGAGCAAAGAGATGGTGAGAGCCAAGCCCATCCTGTATGGCCCTTTCCACCGCCCCCTCCCCCCGACCCTAACCCATCCACATTCCTCCCCCCCCCCCCAAATACAACACTCCCCACTGGGAACGCCACCACCCACCCGCGACCAATCCACTTTCCATCCCATGAAATACAAACCCCCCCATTCCCTTCTGGAACCCCCACCCAACACAACCCTCTCCCCCCTGCCCAGTGGCAGCACCTCATCCCTCATACACTTCCCATCTCTTCCCCCCCAAATACAACCCACCCTCTCCCCTATGGGAACCCTCCTTCCAGACCCCCCACTCCGGGATTCCAGTCCCAACATCCCGTCCCCATCCACTGCACTCCATACACACGCACACACACACACACACACACACACACACACACACACACACACACACACACACACACACTCAAACAGATACATACACACTCAAGCAGATACTCACACGCACAGATACACACACACACACACACACTCAATCAGATACTCACACACACAGATACACACACACACACACTCAAACATACTCACATACACACTCAAGCAGATACTCACACACACAGATACACACACACACACACACTCAAACAGATACTCACATACCCACTCAAGCAGATACTCACACACACAGATACACACACACTCACACACTCAAACAGATACTCACATACACACTCAATCAGATACTCACACACACAGATACACACACACACACACACACACACACACGCACACTCTCAATCAGATACTCACACACACAGATACAGACACACAGGGTACCTGGCGTGTCCAGTTCTGACCGGAGTGTGCTCCGCAGGGAGAAGTGTCTGCAGCCCTCTCCCCGTCAGCAGGTCGACTGGGCAGAGGGGGTCGGGCAACAGGGGGCTTCCTGGGGGAGGGGGTGGGGAAGGAAGAGAAAATCAGAGGGGATGGTGCAATAAATGCTGTTCGTAACCAAGAGAAAATACCCTCCCCCTCCGACCATTGCACCCCGAGACCTCCCCCCCTCGTGCCCATCCTCTCCCCAGTGGGCCCCCTCTCTCCCAGTGAACCCCCTCTCTCTCCAGCGAACCCCCTTCCTCCCAGTGAAACCTCTCTTCCCCCACTTTCCCCTTGCAGTGACCCATCACCCGTCCATTGCTCGCTCCCTACTCTGCCCCCTCTCCCGGTGGGGGCTGGTCTCTCACCGGCGAGGGTGGGCAGCAGCCGGGCAAAGTGCTGGTCGTAGATCTCGATGCGCCGCAGGGTTCCCGCCAGTCCGGCCTTCAGCAGCGCAATCTCATCGTCCTGCCGCTGAGCCCGGAGCTCCAGTGCAGCCAGCCGTGCATCCTGCTCGTCGCCCTCGCCAGCCACACACACCCCGTCATCTGTGGGGGGAGATGGGGACCATCAACAGTGTTCCCTCCTCATCCGCCCCTCCCTCCCGCAGCACGACGCTCCCTCCTCATCCCCCCCCCCCCCCCTTCAGCTCCCTTCTTTCCTATCCATGTGTCTGTCCAGGTGACTTTTAAAAGCTGTAATAGTACCAGCCTCAACGACCACATCTTGCAGCTTGTTCCATACACCCACCACCTCCTGTGTGGAAAAAGTCGTGCCTAGGTTGGGGGCGGCACATAGATAGAGCTGCTGCCTCACAGCGAGCGCCAGAGACCCGGGTTCAATCCTGACTACAGGCGCTGTCTGTGTGGAATTTGCACGTTCTCCCTGTGTGAGTTCTACTGTGGGTTTTCTCCGGGTGCTCCGGTTTCCTCCCACACTCCAAAGACGTGCAGTTTTGTAGGTTAATGGGCTTCGGTAAAAATTGGAAATTGTCCCTTGTGTGCACGATAGTGTTTGGTGTGATTGCTGGTCGGCGCGGACTCGGTGGGCGGAAGGGCTGTTTCTGCGTTGTCTAAACAAGTTCCTATTAAATCCTCCCCCACCCCCTAAGAGGAAGGATATTTGTCTTTTTTTATATATGTGGACAGGTTGACATCCGGAACCGAAAAAGTTTTTTCTCACCACAGGTTTTCACCCAGAGGGTTGTGAATCTGTGGAATTCTCTTCCTCAGAAGGCGGTGGAGGCGAATTCTCTGGATGCTTTCAAGAGAGAGTTAGATAGAGCTCTTAAAGATAGCGGAGTCAGGGGATATGTGGAGAAGGCAGGAATGGGGTACTGATTGTGGCCACGATCACAGTGAATGGCGGGGCTGGCTCGAAGGTCCGAATGGCCTACTCCTGCACCTACTGTCTATTGACTGGTTTCGATGTAAAGCAGCACCCACAGTTCCTTCCGACACAGCCAGAGGATTGAGTTTAGTTTAGAGAAAAGACACAAAGTGCTGGAGTAACTCAGCGTGCCAGGCAACATCTCTGGAGAAAAAGGATGGCTGTCGTTTTGTGTCAGGATCCTTCTTCAGACCATGCTAAAACAGGCCCTTCGGCCCACCGAGTCCACGCCGACTGTCGTTCCTCCGTTTGCATGTGGGAGGAAACCAGAGCACCAGGAGAAAACCCACGTGGTCACGGGGAGAACGTAAAACTCCGTACAGACAGCGCCCATGGTCAGGATCTAAACCAGGTCTCTGGTGCTGTGAGGCAGCAGCTCTACCCGCTGCACCACCTTACTCAATTAGTAAAGGTGTCTAAGATTAGTATCAATAAATCTCTCTGTGTATGTGTGGCAATTTACTGTCTGCGGCAATGAATTCCACAGATTCACCGCCTTCTGACTAAAGAAATTCCTACTCATCTCCTTCCTAAAAGTACCTCCTTTTATTCTGAGGCTGTGCCCTCTGGTCCCAGACTCTCCCACTAGTGGAAGCATCCCCTTCACATCCACTCTGTCGGGACACTTTGCAGCATTCCCGACTTTGGGAATCTTCAGTGACTCCACAGTGGGTGGGAGGGGGTAGGGATGTGGGGAGGAAGGAGAAAGGTGTGGAAGCGAGAGGTTGGGTGGACAAGGGGCATTCCCGTAATGGGGGGGGGGGGGGGGGTATGCAGTCCCCTAACGCGGGGGCAAGAGGCAGATCGCTACAAACTCCAGCAGACTTCACTTCCTTATTGCCGCCTCGGGCAGGAGGGGGGAGGGGGGGGGGGTGCGGGTTGAAGCCGCGGGGATGGAGGGGGGGGGGGGGGGGGTTGAGAATGTCCCGGTCCGGCTCCACCCCCCTCCCCAAGAAACAACTTTTACCCCAAACTTAAAAGTTGTTGCCAAACTTTTCCGCGACTTTTCTGATGTGACTCACCCAGACTTTGCGCTGATGCTCCGTCCATGCCGGGGCCGGGGGATGGAGATGGGGTCCCGGCGCCGGGGGATGGAGAAGGTCCGCGGCCGGGGGATGGAGAGGGGCAAGTCCCGGGGGTGGGGGGGCACGGCACAGCAAGATGCCGCTGCCCTGATTCCGGGGCCCAGACGGCGCCGGAGCGACTGGAGGAGGAGTGATGGAGCGCCCCGCCTTCACCCCCAGGCTGATTGGGCGGTCGGCCGCTCCGCCCCTCGGGTCCCGACTATCCCCGCGGCGCTCGCTCCTTCCTCCCCGTGTAATAACTCCCACCTGCTGGAGCCAACCAGTGGGCCAGGCAGCATCTAATGAGGATGAGATTGAGAGCTTGGCATTTTCAGGTCGAAAGCCTCATCAGACTGGGATTGAATGAGGGTCTCGACCCGAAATGTCCACAGATGCTGCCTGACCCACTGAGTGAGCCCAGAACACCATTCCAGCATATGTACTCCCTAATTCATCCACCTGTACTTTGTATAGACGTGTGTGCGTGTGTACAATATATATATTATACACACATAAAGTACAGGTTGGTAAATGAGGAACTACAACTGGAATCTTGTACATGCACAAGTTCTGGGGACATTCAGTGGGTCAGGCAGCATCTGTGGACATTTCGGGTCGAGACCCTTATTTAATATATATATTATACACACACACATATGTATATATATATATATACAAAGTACAGCTGGATATATATATATATGCGTGCGTACATGTATATATGTGTGTGTAGGAATGTAGTATACAACTAACACACATAAATATGATGAGAGGCGTAGATAGGGCAGACCAAGGGTTCCCAACCGGGGATATATTTACCATCAGGGGGTACATTTGTTGATTCTAGATTTTGTACACAGTGTTTCTCATGGACTGACTGACTGGTTCTGGTACACCGGTATCTGTTCATCATTAGTTATTCATAAATAAGTGAAATAACATTGTTATGCGCATTTAAAGTTGCCAGGTTGGGAAGCCCTGGGGTGGACAGTCACAACCATTTCCCCCAGGGTGGAAAGGTGAGAGGGGCAAAGTTTAATTTTAGTTTAGCGACACAGTTCGGAAACAGGCCCTTCGGCCCACCGGGGCCCGCACCGACCAGCGATCCCCGCACATTAACACTATCCTCCACACACCAGGGACAATTTTTTTACATTTACCAAGCCAATTTACCTACAAACCTGCATGTCTTTGGAGTGTGTGAGGGAACCGCAGATCTCGGAGAAAGCCCACGCAGGTCACGGGGAAAACGTGCAAACTCCGTACGGACCTGAGGTCGGATTCGAACCCGGGTCTCCGGCGCTGCATTCGCTGTAAGGCAGCAACTGTGCGGGGCTGGTTTGTAGGTTAATTAGCCCGAGTGTGTAGGGAGTGGATGAGAAAGTGGGACAGCAGAGAAGTGGTCGGCGTGGACACGGTGGGCCTCAGGGCCTGTTTCCATGCTGGATCTCTCCACTAAATGGTGGTGCCCTCCAGGAGCACGGACGTAAGCAGTGGGATCCTGTATCCCAGGGGGGTTTTCCCCAGATCAGAATTCCTCCCTCGTTCTCTTACTGCTGTTTGTGGGAACCTGCTGGGCGCTGATTGGAGTAGTGTTTCCCACGCTGCAACTGGTATTCCTCCCCGGCAGACCGAGCTGGAAAACCCAAACGCGTTGATCCCATGGATAGACGCAAAGGGCTGGAGTGAGTCAACAGGTCCCATCCCGGATTGGGACGATTTCCTGGCAAAACTTTGGTTGAGAGGCTCGGTGGTGCGCCACTGGCCCCTACTGGCAAGGTAGGTACTGCAACACAAAGTCAGCCCTCCAGTCCCACTTGTCCACCAAAAGAAAGTTACACTTTATTCAGAATATAAAAACACATCGAAATTGTAAAAAAGCTGTGCAAAAACTCTTCATGCATTCTGAGTGCCGCAGCGGTAGAGCTGCTGCCTCACAGCGCCATAGACCCTGGTTTGATCCTGACCACAGTTGTTGCCTGTACGGAGTTTGTATGTTCTCCCCGTGGATTTTCTCCGGGTGCTCCGGTTTCCTCCCACACTCCAAAGACGTGCAATTTATTGGCCCTCTGTAAAAGTGCAAACTGACCCCAGCGTGCCGGATAGTGCAAGCGTCGCTGGTCGGGGTGGACTCGATGGGCTGAAGGGCCTGTTTCCGCGCTATATCTCTAAACTAAACAGTGTCTGTATATGGGGCAGCACAGAGTGACGACACAGGTAACTTAGATTTCCGTTTATTATTGTCACATGTGGTCAGGTACAGTGAACATCTTTGTTTTGCACACTCCAACAATCTGGAGTAACTCAGCAGGTCAGGCAGCATCTATGGAGAGAAGCAACGGCTAACGTTTCGGGTCGGGACCCTTCTTCACATCCAATTCAGGTCTCGACCCGAAACGTCACCCATTCCTTCTCGCCAGAGGTGCTGCCTGTCCCGCTGAGTTACTCCAGCTTTTTGTGTCTATCTTCGGTTTAAACCAGCATCTGCAGTTCCTTCCTGCACACACCAGATAATACCACACATAAATACAATCGACAAACTCAAGTACAATAGGTAGAGCAAAGGGGAAGATACAGAGCAGAATCTGTGGAATTCTCTGCTCAGAGGGCAGTGGAGGCAGGTTCTCTGGATGCTTTCAAGAGAGAGCCAGATAGGGCTCTTAAAGATAGCGGAGTCAGGGGATATGGGGAGAAGGCAGGAACGGGGTACTGATTGGGGATGATCACATTGAATGGCGGTGCTGGCTCGAAGGGCCAAATAGCCTACTCCTGCACCTATTGTCAGAATATAGTTCTCAGCATTGTAGCGCATCAGTTCCGGAGACAACGTCCAATGTTCGCAATGGGGTAGAGATGAATGGGACAGTTACCTAGCTTATGGAAGGACCGTTCAGAAGCCTGATAACAGAGGGGAAGAGGCTGTTCCTGAGACTGACGCCTTCAAGCTTCTGTACCTTGTGCCGGACGGGAGCGGGGAGAAGAAGGAATGACCGGGGTGGGACAGGACTTGGATTAATGTTTCTTGCTCCCCCCCCCCCCCCACCGCCCAAGGTATAAGGGGGTGAGGAATGGCAAATTGAGTTTAATTCAGATAAGTGCAAGGTGTTGTTCTTTGGTAAGTCAAACCAGGGCAGGACCATCACAGTGAATGGCAAGATCCAGTGGAATGTCGAGACCCTTCTTCAGACTGAGGGTCGGGGATTGAGAGTCTGAAGAAGGGTCTCGACCCGAAACGTCACCCATTCCTTCTTTCCAGAGATGCTGCCTGTCCCGCTGAGTTACTCCCGCTTTTGTGCCTATCTTTAGTACAGGTACATAGTTCCTTGACACAAGTGGACAGGGTGGTCAAGTAGGCTTTAGGCACGCTGGCCTTCATTGCTCAGGGTACTGAGTGCAGATCATGGGAGGTTATGTTACAGCTTTGGCGTTGATGAGGCCGCAATTGGAGGATTGTACATGGTTTTGGCCATGGACCGATGCCATTCAGTGTCGGGGAAGGTGGCTTAGGACTGATCCCATTACTGCAGCGGCTCAGGGGTCATCCTGGGCTGTCTGACATTGAGCTGCCCACTGACACCAACTCCTCCCTTCCCCCAGCCTGACCCCCTTCCACAGTTTCCCCCACCCCTCCCACAGTCTCCCCCACCCCCTCCCACAGTCTCTCCCACCCTGACCCTCTCCAGTCTCCTCTCCCACAGTCTCCCCCCTCCCTGTGCGGGACGTCCCGTGTGGGGATTAGGCTGAGCCGGGCTCGTCTCCGCCCCAGAGCAGCGGAGCGATAGCGGGCTGCGGACAGTCTCCCCCGGACCCGTCCCTCTCCCCCTCGGCCACCTGTTACCCCCACAGTCTCTCCACTCCCTTCACCGGATCGGGACAAACCCGGACTCTACCCCCTCCCTTCCTTCTTCTCTCGCTCCCTACCCCTGGGTCCCTTCAGCCGGACATCACCGGTCTATCCACCCCTTGTCTCCCTCTCTCTCTCTCTCTGGTCGCCGGGCCCTGAGTGACCCCCGGCCTCTCTCCCCCGGGGCATCACAGGTTTACCCAGGCCCCCCCCCCCCCTAGTCCCCGGCCTCTCTCCTCGGTCATCACCCTCAGTCCCCGGTCTCCCTTTGGGCAGCACCGAGCACTCTCTCTCCCCCAGTCCCAGGGCCCCCTCTCCCAGTCCCCGGGCCCTCACTCTCCCCCTGTCCCCGGGCCCTCACTCTCTCCCAGTCCCCGGGCCCTCTCTCTGCCCCAGTCCCCGGGCCCTCACTCTCTCCCAGTCCCCGGGCCCTCTCTCTGCCCCAGTCCCCGGGCCCTCTCTCTGCCCCAGTCCCCGGGCCCTCACTCTCTCCCAGTCCCCGGGCCCTCACTCTCCCCCTGTCCCCGGGCCCTCACTCTCTCCCAGTCCCCGGGCCCTCACTCTCTCCCAGTCCCCGGGCCCTCACTCTGCCCCAGTCCCCGGGCCCTCACTCTCCCCCTGTCCCCGGGCCCTCTCTCTGCCCCAGTCCCCGGGCCCTCACTCTCCCCCTGTCCCCGGGCCCTCTCTCTGCCCCAGTCCCCGGGCCCTCACTCTCTCCCAGTCCCCGGGCCCTCACTCTCTCCCAGTCCCCGGGCCCTCACTCTCCCCCTGTCCCCGGGCCCTCACTCTCTCCCAGTCCCCGGGCCCTCACTCTCTCCCAGTCCCCGGGCCCTCTCTCTGCCCCAGTCCCCGGGCCCTCTCTCTGCCCCTGTCCCCGGGCCCTCACTCTCTCCCAGTCCCCGGGCCCTCACTCTCTCCCAGTCCCCGGGCCCTCTCTCTGCCCCAGTCCCCGGGCCCTCTCTCTGCCCCTGTCCCCGGGCCCTCACTCTCTCCCAGTCCCCGGGCCCTCACTCTCTCCCAGTCCCCGGGCCCTCACTCTCTCCCAGTCCCCGGGCCCTCTCTCTGCCCCTGTCCCCGGGCCCTCACTCTCTCCCAGTCCCCGGGCCCTCTCTCTGCCCCAGTCCCCGGGCCCTCACTCTCTCCCAGTCCCCGGGCCCTCACTCTCTCCCAGCCCCCGGGCCCTCACTCTCTCCCAGCCCCCGGGCCCTCTCTCTGCCCCAGTCCCCGGGCCCTCACTCTCTCCCAGTCCCCGGGCCCTCACTCTCTCCCAGTCCCCGGGCCCTCACTCTCTCCCAGTCCCCGGGCCCTCTCTCTGCCCCAGTCCCCGGGCCCTCACTCTCTCCCAGTCCCCGGGCCCTCTCTCTGCCCCAGTCCCCGGGCCCTCACTCTCTCCCAGTCCCCGGGCCCTCTCTCTGCCCCAGTCCCCGGGCCCTCACTCTCTCCCAGTCCCCGGGCCCTCACTCTCTCCCAGTCCCCGGGCCCTCACTCTCTCCCAGTCCCCGGGCCCTCTCTCTGCCCCAGTCCCCGGGCCCTCACTCTCTCCCAGTCCCCGGGCCCTCTCTCTGCCCCAGTCCCCGGGCCCTCACTCTCCCCCTGTCCCCGGGCCCTCACTCTCTCCCAGTCCCCGGGCCCTCTCTCTGCCCCAGTCCCCGGGCCCTCACTCTCTCCCAGCCCCCGGGCCCCCTCTCCCTCTGGGCCCCCTCTCCCTCCCCCTGTCGCCGGGCCGGGATGCCGGTGCTGGCGCTCCGTTTGTCGGGCCGGGCCCGCAGCGCGCTGTTGGGGTCGGTGCGGCCTGTGTGCGGGGCGGCGGCGGCGGCGGGTGGCCTGACCCTGGGCCTGGGCCTGTGGCTGTGCTGCGAGCTGCGGCGCCTCCCGCTGCCGGAGGCCGGGGACGCCGGGGAGCCCGGGCCCGAGTCCCCGCTGCCGCTGGCGGTGCTGGTGGCGGCGGCCGGCGGCCTGAGCGCGCTGCTGGCCGGCGGCCTGTGTGCGCTGGGCCCGAGGCCTGGGGCTGGGCCCGGCCGCCTGCCCGCCTGGGCCGCCCTGTGGCCCTGCCTGGCGCTGGGCCTGAGCGCCGCGGCCGCCGCCGCCTGGGGCTGGGGCTGGGCCCGCGGCCTAGAGCCCGGCCTGAGCCACGGCCTCGCCTACGCTCTCCGCTCCTACGGCCGCACCGACTCCCCGGGCCGCTGCCTCGTCAAGCGCTCCGTCGACCAGCTGCAGGCCGGGCTCGGCTGCTGCGGCGTCCGCGGGCCCGCAGACTGGTTCCAGGTCCAGTGGATCAGCCGCCGCTTCCTCGACCTCAACGACAGCCGAGTGCGAGAGTGAGCGGCGCCGGGGCCCGAGGGGATATAGGGCGGGCTGGCGGCGGCGCCGAGCTGTGCTGGGCGGGTGGCGCAGCGGGTTAAAGCGCTGGGTCCCGGCGGTGGGGTGGGGAAGACAGGACCCGGGTTCGATCCCGACCTCCCGCCGTGTGTGGGTGCTGGAGAAACTCAGCGGGTGCAGCAGCATCTAAGGAGCGAAGGAGATAGGCGACGTTTCGGGTCGAGACCCTTCTTCAGACTGGTCAGGGATCAGGGAAACGAGAGATATAGACGGTGATGTGGAGAGATAAAGAACAATGAATGAAAGATATGCAAAAAAGTATCGATGATAAAGGAAACAGGCCATTGTAAGCTGTTTGTAGTGTGAAAATGAGAAGCTGGTGCTAGTCTGAAGAAGGGTCTCGACCCCGAAACGTCGCCTATCACCTTCGCTCCTTAGATGCTGCTGCACCCGCTGAGTTTCTCCAGCCTTATGTGTAACCCTCGATTCTCCAGCATCTGCAGTTCCTTCTTTAACACAGAAGCTAGTGCGACTTGGGTGGGGGAGAGATAGAGAGAGATGGAATGCCAGGGCCTGAGGGGCTGAGCGAGAGGTGCCAGGGTTAACAGAATTGAGAAAATTCAATGTTTAAGCCCAGAGGATGCAGACTCCCCAAGAGGAATACGAGGCGCTGTTCCTCCAACTTGCGGTGTTGCTCACTCTGGCCGTGGAGGAGGCCCAAGACCGAGAGGTCGGATACGGAATGGGAGGGGGAGTTGAAGTGCTGAGCCACCAGAAGTCGGGTTGGTTATTGCGGACCGAGCGGAGGTGTTTGGCGAAACGATCGCCCAGCCTCCGCTTGGTCTCACCGATATAGATCAGCCGGCATCTGGAGCAACGGATGCAGTAGTTGAGGTTGGAGGAGGTGCAGGTGAACCTCTGTCGGACCTGGAAGGACTGCTTGGGTCCCTGAAAGGAGTGGTTGGACAGGGATCTGTAGTAGAAACATAGAAAATAGGTGCAGGAGGAGGCCGTTCGGCCCTTCGAGCCAGCACCGCCATTCAATATGATCATGGCTGATCATCCCCTACCAATAACCCGTGCCTGCCTTCTCCCCATATCCCTTGACTCCACTAGCCCCTGGAGCTCTATCTAACTCTCTCTTAAATCCATCCAGTGATTTGGCCTCCACTGCCCTCTGCGGCAGGGAATTCCATAAATTCACAGTAGAGGATAGGTTACAATAAAGGAGACACTCTGTCTGTCTGTCTGTCTCAGGGTATCTGTCTCTGCAGGTGTTTTTCTGACTGTGTGTCTCTGTGCATCTGTCTGTCTGTGTGTGTGTC
Organism: Raja brachyura; assembly: GCA_963514005.1. Next base: position 95,357 of record CAUPSL010001055.1, read on the forward strand.
TCTCAATTCAATTTCAATTTCAATTAAAAAAACTTTATTGGCATGATAAAATACATCGTTATACTGCCAAAGTATAAAACATGACATACATATTTAAAATGCATAAGTATAAATACAAGTATACAGTGCATGGATAGATATGCACTGTATACATGTCTCTCTCTTTATGTATGTCTCTCTGTATGAATGTGTCTGTGTGTGTGTGTGTGTGTTTCTGTCTGTGTGTGTCTCTGTTGTGTGTGTGTGTGTGTATCTGTGTCTATGTATCTGTCTGTATATGTGTGTGTTTGTCTCTGTGTATCTATAAGAGCGTGTCTCGATGTGTGCATCTGTCTCTGCGAGTGTGTCTCTGACTGTATGTGTGTGTCTGTCTCTGTTTGTGTAACTTTATGTGTGTGTTTCTCTGACTATATCTGTGTGTGTGATATGATATTGATCAATGCAATCGTATCAATGTTTGATATTATTGTATTGATTACTAGTGTGGTGTATCTGATCTGTTTGGCGAGCATGCAAAACACAGCTTTTCACTGTACCTTGGTAGACAATAATAAACCTATCATATTTGTGTGTGTATCTGTCTGTGTGTATCTGCCTGTGTGTGTATCTGCCTGTGTGTGTATCTGCCTGTGTGTGTATCTGCCTGTGTGGATCTGCCTGTGTGGATCTGCCCGTGTGCGGATCTGCCCGTGTGCGGATCTGCCCGTGTGCGGATCTGCCCGTGTGCGGATCTGCCCGTGTGCGGATCTGCCCGTGTGCGGATCTGCCCGTGTGCGGATCTGCCCGTGTGCGGATCTGCCCGTGTGCGGATCTGCCCGTGTGCGGATCTGCCCGTGTGCGGATCTGCCCGTGTGCGCATCTGCCCGTGTGCGCTTCTGCCCGTGTGCGCGTCTGCCCGTGTGCGCGTCTGCCCGTGTGCGCGTCTGCCCGTGTGCGCGTCTGCCCGTGTGCGCGTCTGCCCGTGTGCGCGTCTGCCCGTGTGCGCGTCTGCCCGTGTGCGCGTCTGCCCGTGTGCGCGTCTGCCCGTGTGCGCGTCTGCCCGTGTGCGCGTCTGCCCGTGTGCGCGTCTGCCCGTGTGCGCGTCTGCCCGTGTGCGCGTCTGCCCGTGTGCGCGTCTGCCCGTGTGCGCGTCTGCCCGTGTGCGCGTCTGCCCGTGTGCGCGTCTGCCCGTGTGCGCGTCTGCCCGTGTGCGCGTCTGCCCGTGTGCGCGTCTGCCCGTGTGCGTATCTGTTTGTGTGTATCTGCCTGTGTGTGTATCTGCCTGTGTGTGTATCTGCCTGTGTGTGTATCTGCCTGTGTGTATCTGCCTGTGTGTATCTGCCTGTGTGTATCTGCCTGTGTGTATCTGCCTGTGTGTATCTGCCTGTGTGTGTATCAGGCTGTGTGTATCTGCCTGTGTGTGTATCTGTCTTTGTGTGTATCTGCCTGTGTGTGTATCTGCCTGTGTGTGTATCTGCCTGTGTGTGTATCTGCCTGTGTGTATCTGCCTGTGTGTATCTGCCTGTGTGTATCTGCCTGTGTGTATCTGCCTGTGTGTATCTGTTTGTGTGTATCTGCCTGTGTGTATCTGTCTGTGTGTATCTGCCTGTGTGTGTATCTGTCTGTGTGTGTATCTGCCTGTGTGTGTATCTGCCTGTGTGTGTATCTGCCTGTGTGTGTATCTGCCTGTGTGTATCTGCCTGTGTGTATCTGCCTGTGTGTGTATCTGCCTGTGTGTGTATCTGCCTGTGTGTGTATCTGCCTGTGTGTGTATCTGCCTGTGTGTGTATCTGCCTGTGTGTGTATCTGTCAGTGTGTGTATCTGCCTGTGTGTGTATCTGTCAGTGTGTATGTCAATATGTACATTTATCTGTCTGCCTGCCCGCATGTGTGTGTGGAGTTTGCACGTTCTCCCTGCGACCTCGTGGGTTTTCTCCGGGTGCTCTGGTTTCCTCCCACATTCTACAGACACTGGGACCAAGTTTAGTTTAGTTTATTGTCACGTGTACCGAGGTAGAGCGATAAGCTTTTGCTGATGCGTGCTACCCAGTCAGCGGAACAACTATACACGATTACAATCGAGCTGTCCACATCCTTTGGGTGTGGGAGGAAACCGGAGAACCCGGAGGAGACTCACGGGGAGAACGTACAAATTCCGTACTGACAGCATCCATGGTCAGGATCGAACCAGGGTCTCTGGCGCTGTAAGGAAGCGGTTGTACCGCTGCGCCGCCGTGCTTCATGTCTGATTCCTTGCTGAATCAATATATTTTTCACCCCCATTTTGAACCCCTGTGACTCTCTCTCTTCCCCTCTCCCTCTCTCCCCCCTCTCTCTCTTCCCCTTCTATCTCTTCCCCCTCCCCCCCTCTCTCTCTCCCTCTCTCTCTCTCCCTCTCCCTCTCCCCCCTCCCCCCTTCTCTCTCCCTCCCCTTCGCTCTCTCTCCCTCTCTCTATCCCCCTCCGCATCTCTCTCCCCTCTCTCTCCCCCTCCCTCTCTCTCCCCCCCTCCCCTGCTCTCTCCCTTCCCTCTCTCTCTCTCTCTCTCTTCCCTCTCCCTCTTCCCCTCTCCCCCTCTCCCCCTCTCCCCCTCTCTCCCTCTCTCCCTCTCCCCCTCTCCCCCTCTCCCCCTCTCCCCTCTCCCTCTCTCTCTCCCTCTCTCCCTCTCTCCTTCTCTCTCTCTCTCCCCCTCCCTCTCTCTCTTCCCCTCCCCTGCTCTCTCCCTTCCCTCTCTCTCTCTCTCTTCCCCCCTCTCTCTCTCTTCCCCCCCTCTCTCTCTCTCTCTCCCCCTCCCCCTCTTCTCTCCCTCCCCCTACCTCCCCTCTCTCCCCTCCCCTCTTTTCTCCCCCCCGCAGCCAGCTGCACAGTAACATTGCCGGCCTGTACCTGATGGACAGCGTCCCGTTCAGCTGCTGTAACCCAGCCTCCCCCCGGCCCTGCATCCAGCACCAGCTGAACGACCCTTCAGCCCACTACAACTACCAGCCCGGGCCTGAGGACCTCAACCTGTGGACCAGAGGTTGCCACGAGGTTCTCCTCGACCACTACTCCTCCATCCTCAACTGGGTCGGTGCTGCCCTGCTCCTCTCCTCTCTCCTACAGGTAAGACCCAGCGGAGAGTGAAATAGGATGGAGTGGACGTGGAGAGGATGTTTCCACTAGTGGGAGAGTCTAGGACCAGAGGGCACAGCCTCAGAATTAAAGGACGTTCCTTTAGGAAGGAGATGAGGAGCAATTTCTTTAGTCAGAAGTTGGTTAATCTGTGGAATTCATTGTGGAGGCCAAGTCAATGGATGTTTTTAAGTCAGAGATAGATAGATTCTTGATTAGTACGGATGTCAGAGGTTATGGGGAGAGGGCAGGAGAATGGGGTTAGGAGGGAGAGATAGATCAGCCACGATTGAACGGCGGAGTAGACTTGATGGGCCGAATGGCCTAATTCTGCTCATAGGAGCAAGGAGGTCATACTGCAGTTGTACAGGGTCCTGGTATGACCACACCTGGCAGTATTGTGTGCAGTTTTGGTATCCTAATTTAAGGAAGGACATTCCTGCTATTGAGGGAGTGCAGCGTAGCTTCACCAGGTTAATTCCCGGGATGGCGGGACTGTCATATGATGAAAGAATGGGTCGACTGGGTTTGTATTCACTGGAATTTACAAGGATGAGAAGGGATCTTATGGAAACATATAAAATTCTTAAGTATTTGGACAGGCTGGATGCAGGAAAAAAGTTCCCCATGTTTGGAGAAATCTCAGGCAGCATCTCTGGAGAGAAGGAATGGGTGACGTTTCTTGTTGAGACCCATCTTCAGAAGTTTTCAACCATTTATTAAACTAAACTTATAGAAACATATAAAATTACTAAGGGATTGGACACGCTAGAGGCAGGAAACCTGTTCCCCATGTTGGGGGAGTCCAGAACCAGGGGTCACAGTTTAAGAATAAGGGGCGGCCATTTAGGACTGAGATGAGGAAAAACATTTTCACGCAGAGAGTTGTGAATCTGTGGAATTCTCTGCCACAGAAGGCAATGGAAGCCAATTCACTGGATGTTTTCAAGAGAGAGTCAGATTTAGCTCTTAGGGCTAACAGAATCAAGGGATATGGGGAGAAGGCAGGAATGGGGTACTGATTCTGGATGATGCAATACCCATAGTCAGAATCGAACCAGAATCTCTGGCGCTGTGAGGCAGAAACTTTACCGCTGTGCCACCGTGCCAACCCTTTGCAGGTATTTGAGGGCTCTGGTGTCACGTGGATTCAAGATTCAAGAGAGTTTATTGTCTTGTGTCCCAGATAGGACAATGAAATTCTTGCTTTGCTTCAGCACAACAGAACATAGACGGCATGAATACAAAACGGATCAGTGTGTCCATATACCATTATATAAATATATACACACATGAATAAATAAACAGATAAAGTGCAAATAAACAGATAATGGGCTAATAGTGTCCAGAGTTTTGTTTGAGTTGAGTTTAATAGCCTGATGGCTGTGGGGAAGTAGCTATTCCTGAACCTGGTCGTTGCAGTCTTCAGGCTCCTGTACCTTCTACCTGAAGGTAGCGGGGAGATGAGTGTGTGGCCAGGATGGTGTGGGTCCTTGATGATGCTGCCGGCCTTTTTGAGGCAGCGACTGCGATAGATCCCCTCGATGGTAGGGAGGTCTGAGCCGATGATGGACTGGGCAGTGTTTACTACTTTTTGTAGTCTTTTCCGCTTCTGGGCGCTCAAGTTGCCGAACCAAGCCACGATGCAACCGGTCAGCAAGCTCTCTACTGTGCACCTATAGAAGTTAGAGAGGGTCCTCCTCGACATACCGACTCTCTCATAATCTTCTCAGGAAGTAGAGGCGCTGATGTGCTTTCTTTATAATTGCATCTGTGTTCACGGACCAGGAGAGATCTTCAGAGATGTGCACACCCAGGAATTTGAAACTCTTGACCCTCTCCACCATCGACCTGTTGATAGAAACGGGACTATGGGTCCCGATCCTACCCCTTCCAAAGTCCACAATCAGTTCCTTGGTTTTGTTGGTGTTGAGGGCCAGGTTGTTGTAGGCAAAGGAGATTAGTTTAACTTGCTGGTATTCTCAGCATGGATGATGTGGGCCGAAGGGCCTGTTCCTGTGCCGTTTCTGTGCTGTGTTGAGTTTGTACACTCCTGTTCCTTTCTCCCTTCCCCCCCCCCCCCCCCACCCCTCCCCCGTGGAAGCTGGCCCTGCTGATAACAATGCGGTACCTCATCATCTCAACCCTGGCCGCGGAGGCTCAGGCCGATCCCGACTGCGAGACGGTGGGCTACCTCCTGGAGAGGGGGCCGGTGGACACGCTGAGGACGGCCGCCAAAGCACTGCGATCCGCGCTCTCGTCCAACGAGGTCCAGACCGACACTGCGCCAACCGTGGAGAAGATGCCGGATAAATAGACCCCTTGTTGTAGCCTTAGATGCTTAACCTTTCACCCCTCCCTGCCTGACCCCCACCATGGTCTACTCCGGAGGGGGTGGGGGGAGGGGGGGTCACCAGCTTGGCCAGACGTAGCCCCGCTGACCAGAGCAAAAAACCTAAAATGGCCACCATGCTGACCGGAGCAAAAACCTAAAATGGCCACCCTGCTGACCAGAGCAAACACCTAAAATGGCCACCCTGCTGACCGGTGACAACCAAAATGGCCACCCTGCTGACCGGTGACAACTAAAATGGCCACCCTACTGACCGGCAAAAACCACGATGGCCACCCTACTGACCAGTGACAATGTCTAAAATGGCCACCGTGCTGACCAATGCAACTAAAATGGTCACCCGCTGACCAATGACAAACTAACATGGCTATCTTGCTGAGCACTGACGTCTAAAATTGGTCGTTGTCAACATTTAAAATGGTTACCCTGTTGACCAGAAGCAACAACTGAAATGGCTGCCTTGGTGACCGGCTGACGCGAGGCAGCAAATAAGATGACCGACTGACCAACGGAGACACCTAAAATGGCGGATAGACTGACCAGCAGCGACAACTAAAATGGCGGCCCGGCAACCAGCAACATTAAAATGGCCGACCTAGCGACCAGCAACAAGTAAAATGGCCGCCTTCGGCGAGATAGAAATGGGCTCCGTCCGAGATAATCTGGTTGATAGTTCTTCTCTAGGTCTGGTGCCAGACAATGTACTATAGGCAACGCTTGAAAATCCAAAACGGTAGAGGCTTTCCTTGAATAAAAGTTGGGTAAAGAGTCGGTGTTTAGAGTCTTATTTATCAAATCTTTTCGAGACGATCCAAAGGAGCAAAGAGGTCCTTCTGCAGTTGTACAAGGTGCCCTAGTGCGACCACCTGGAGTATTGTGCGCAGTTTTGGTCCCCTAATTTGAGGAAGGACATTCTTGCTATTGAGGGAGTGCAGTGTAGGTTTACAAGGTTAATTCCCAGGATGGCGGGACTGTCATATGCTGAGAGAATGGAGCGGCTGGGCTTGTACACTCTGGAGTTTAGAAGGAGGAGAGGGAATCTCATTGAAACATATAAGATTGTTAAGGGTTTGGACACGCTAGAGGCAGGAAACATGTTCCCGATGTTGGGGGAGTCCAGAACCAGGGGCCACACAGTTTAAGAATAAGGGGTATGCCATTTAGAACAGAGATGAGGAAACACTTTTTCTCACAGAGAATTGAGAGTCTGTGGGATTCTCTGCCTAAGAGGGCGGTGGAGGCCGGTTCTCTGGATGCTTTCAAGAGAGAGCTACATAGGGCTCTTAAAAATAGCGGAGTCAGGGGATATGGGGAGAAGGAGGGAGCGGGGTACTGATTGGGGATGATCAGCCATGATCACATTGGATGGCGGTGCTGGCTCGAAGGGCTGAATGGCCTCTACTCCTACACCTATTGTCTAAGTTGTGTCTGCGTGCGGTCTCCAAATGCATCCGGGCAGATAATCACGCGAGCTGGGGGTTGCAGAGACAGGGAGGGGACTGGGTTAATATGGGGTTACTGGAGGTAATCCACTTCAGGATGATGGCCAGGCTGTGTCATTGAGTGTATAATCCTGTTATCCGGAGCTGACTAAGAAAAGCAAGAGGGCAGAGCGGATATCTGCCGTGTCCTTGGTCAGTCACCGACCTGCTGCTCTACATGGCTGCTCCCTCAGGCCTCTCCCCTCTCCCCCCCCCCCTTTCCCAGCCACTCACAAGAAACCTCAGAGCTGTACATTAGTATAATTTAGAGAAACAGCGCGGAAACAGGCCCTTCGGCCCCCCGAGTCCGCGCCGACTTGCGATCACCCCGCACGCTAACACTATCCTACACGCACTGGGGACGATTTACGATTTTTACCAAAGCCAATTGACCTACAAACTCGCAGGCCTTTGGCTTGTGGGAGGGAACCGGAGCACCCGGAGAAAACCCACGCAGTCACGGGGAGAGCGTGCAAACTCAGCTCAGGCACCGCCCGTAGTCGGGATTGTTCCCGGGTCTTTGCGTCTGTGCCACCGTGCGGGGTTACTGCAGCTTTTTGGCGCGTCTATGTTTGTTTTAGGTATTGTCCAGAGGTTGGCGGGGTTTCAAACCCTTGGTCCCTGAGGAAGCTCTGGCCCTGACGTGATACGAGACGCGGGGGTCTGTCTGCGTGATATTCCTCGAATCTGAGTCGGTCTCACTCAAGCAAAGACTGCGGCTGATGTAGTCTTATTTTGGACGCAATTTCTGCTGAAGGTTTCAGTCAGAGATGCAAAGTAACCTTGTGGGGATTTTTTAGAGGTGTTTTTGTAATGTTGGATTAACCAGAAATAAGTGTCTGAGCTGCTTAAAGTGACGGGGGGGTGGGGGTGGGGGGGTCACACTGGGTCAGATAGAGAGAGGGGGGGGGGAGAGACAGGGGGCAGAACAATATAGAGAGGGGGTGAGAGAGAGGTGGGGAGGGAGGGGGGGACGGAGGGAGAGAGAGAGATGGGGGAGACGGAGGGAGAGGACAGAGAGGCGAGGGAGAGGGAGGAGGGAGATAGTGGGAGAGGAGGGAGAGAATTGGGGGAGAGAAGGGGGCAGAGAGAGAGAGAGGGGGCAGATGGAGAAGGGGGCGAGAGCGGGAGAGGAGGGAGAGAAGGGGAGAGAGAGGGGGAGAGAGAGAGAGAGAGAGGGGGTACACAAAAATGCTGGAGAAACTCAGCGGGTGCAGCAGCATCAATGGAGCGAAGGAAATAGGCAACGTTTCGGGCCGAAACCCTTCTTCAGACCGAAACATTGCATATTTCCTTCGCTCCATAGATGCTGCCGCACCCGCTGAGTTTCTCCAGCACTTTTGTCTGCCTTTGATTTTCCAGCATCTGCAGTTCCTTCTTAAACAGAAAGAGAGTGGGGGGCAGGCGGACAGAGAGCGACAGAGATGGGGGGAGAGAGAGAGTAAGAGAGAGCGAGAGAGGACAGAGAGAGAGGATGAGAAAGTCATAGATGGAGGCCATTACACTCATTTCAGAATGCAGGAGTGTTCAGGTGTCATAGGTGCCGGAAGGAACTGCAGATGAGGGTTTATACCATAGATAGACACAGAGTGCTGGAGTAACTCAGCGGCTCAGGCAGCATCACTGGAGAAAAAGGATGGGTGATGTTTTGGGTGGGGACCCTTCTTCAGACAGATTATCAGATGTATGTATCTGCATTGGGACAAGGACATTCTTACTAGCAGCATCTTAACAGGCCAGTAAACGCAATTACCTAACTAAATATATATTAATCAATAATACTTCATAATTATAAGCTTTCAAAACCAAAGTCCATAGTGCAGCCAAAGACACAGTCCATAGAAGATTGTAGGCTGACAAAAACGCTGGAGAGACTCAGCGGGTGAGGCTGCATCTATGGAGCGAAGGAAATAGGCAATATTGCGGGCTGACACCCTTCAAGATTGCATCTGGTTTCTGAACTGGTGCATAACAATGCTGCGAACTACATTCTGCCCTTTGCTCCACCTATTGTACGAGTTTGAACTGATTGTATTTATATCATAGAGTGGTACAGCGTGGAAACAGGCCCTTCGGCCCGACTTGCCCACACCGGCCAACATGTCCCAGCTGCACCAGCCCAGACAGCCCTGTATCCGTCCCCGCACTAGTCCCACCTGCCCGCGTTTGGCCCATATCCTTCCAAACCTGTCCTATCTAATTGTCTGTTAAACGTTGGGACAGTCCCAGCCTCAACTACCTCCTCCGGCAGCTCGTTCCATACACCCACCACCCTCTGTGTGAAAAAGTTACCCCTCGATTTTCCTATTAAATCTTTCCCCCCTCCATCTTGACATTCTTGCTATTGAGGGAGTGCAGCCTAGGTTTACAAGGTTAATTCCCGGGACGGCGGGACTGTCATATGCTGAGAAAATGGAGCAGCTGGGCTTGTACACTCTGGAGTTTAGAAGGATGAGAGGGGATCTCATTGAAACATATAAGATTGTTAAGGGTTTGGACACGCTAGAGGCAGGAAACATGTTCCCGATGTTGGGGGAGTCCAGAACCAGGGGCCACACACACAGTTTAAGAATAAGGGATCGTCCATTTCGAACGGAGACGAGGAAACACTTTTTCTCACAGAGAGTGGTGAGTCTGTGGAATTCTCTGCCTCAGAGGGCGGTGGAGACAGGTTCTCTGGATGGTTTCAAGAGAGAGCTAGATAGGGCTCTTAAAGATAGTGGAGTCAGGGATATGGGGAGAAGGCAGGAACGGGGTACTGATTGGGGATGATCAGCCGTGATCACATTGAATGGCGGTGCTGGCTCGAGGGGCCGAATGGCTTCTACCCCTGCACCTATTGTCTATTGTCTATTGTTTCAACGCTATATATCTCAATGTCTTGCACCGCGTAGCATTCAGGAGGCGGGAAGCTGAACAACAGGGTAAAGTTTGACAAAAAACTCCAAACCAGTTTGAAAGTGATTTCAAATCTCGAAACCGCCCCCAGGCAGCGGAGGTAGAAAGATGAGAAAAATATTTTAAAAATCGGGGTTCTGTAAAACCATCCTAAAGTTGGTCAAACTAGGATTACAGCAGTGACTGTATGTCGGTCTTGAAAAGGAAACAGAACAGATCATTCTTAGAAAAACTCTTAGTATTATCTAAACTCAGGTGGGGCGATCTCATCTCTCTGTTTTCGCTCTGATATTTTTCATTATTAGACCTGAACCAAATCTTTTGAAATGTGTTTCAGAAATTATAACCACCCCCACGGCCCGCGATCTTTGTACCCGGCTCGATACGACATGTGGCAAATTGTTTTTAAGCGATTCCCAGCTCCCGGTCACCTTGCCCCTCCTCGACCTTGGCCAGAGATACAGAGGGCAGCGTGGACCAGCGGGTAGAGCTGCTGCCTCACAGCGCCAGAGACCCGGATTCTATCCTGACCACGGGCGCTGTCTGTACGGAGTTTGCACGTTCTCCCCGTGACCCGCGCTGGGCTTTTCTCCGGGTGCTCCGGTTTCCTCCCACGCTCCAAAGATACGCAGGTTTGTTGGCTAGTTGGCTTGGGTAAAAATTGTAAATTGTCCCGAGTGTGTGTGTGTGTGTGTGTATAGGATAGTACTAGTGTGCGGGGATCGCTGGTCGGCGCGGACTCGGCGGGCCGAAGGGCCTGTTTCCGCGCTGTATGCCTAATGTGTAAAGAGAGAGTAATTCTACCCTCCAAGCATCAAGTCTGAAGAAGGGTCTCGACCCGAAACGCCACCCATTCCATCTCTCTAGAGATGCTGCCCGTCCCGCTGAGTCACTCCGGCATTTTGTGTCTGACTCACTCACAAACACACATGCACACAATTTGTCACATGCACGTACTCACACACACACACACACACACACACACACACACACACTCACACACACTCTTACACATTCTCACACACACACACTCTTGCACAAACACTCACACACACATACACTCCCACACACACTCACACTTGCACACACACATTCACACGCACACACTCATACACACGCATTCACCCCATGCACTTATAAACAGATGCATGCCCTCACACTCACACACGCTTGCACGCACATACACAACACGAGAAGTGCACACAGACATACTTAAACACACTCCACATACCTGATACACACGTAGAGGCACATGTACACACGCACATGAAAACATGCACACACACAGTCTGACACACACATGTACCCACGCAAACGCACACACGCACACACACAGACATCTGCACACACAAACAAGCAGGCACACCACAACAAACGTACATACACACGCGTGTCCACAGACGCACCAAGACACATGTGTCACACGTTCCGCCCGTGGTGGGTTAGTGTGAATGGCCGTGAGTTGTGTGGGTGCATGTGAGTGCGTGTGCGTGTGAGTGTGTGTGAGTGTGTGAGTGAGCGTGTGTGAGTGTGTATGGGGGGGAGTGTGTGAATGTGAGTAGTTCATGTATGTGTGTGTGAGTGTGTGAGTGCGTGTGTGTGTGTGTGTGCGCGTGTGTGTGTGAGTGCGTGTGGGGTGTGCGTGTGTGGGGAGGTGGGGGGGGGGGGGAAGAGCATCACACCGCTCTCACCGAAATACCGTGACGGCAACAGCCGGCAAACAGCGACAGCAGACACAGCCCAGACGCCACGACCCGTGGGAGACGAGCGGGAGGGGTCAGCTCCGACCAGACTTCCAAAACAGGAGCAAATCCCGGAGACTTTTGGCCGTATCTCCAGGTACAGGACGGGGGATGAACACATAACTCACTCAACACTGAGTCATATCGGTGAGACCAAGCGGAGGCTGGGCGATCATTTCGCCGAACACCTCCGCTCGGTCCGCAATAACCAACCCAACCTCCCGGTGGCTCAGCACTTCAACTCCCCCTCCCATTCCGTATCCGACCTCTCGGTCCTGGGCCTTCTCCACGGCCAGAGTGAGCAACACCCCAAGTAGGAGGAACAGCACCTCACCTTGGGGAGTCTGCATCCTCTGGGCTTAAACATTGAATTTTCTCAATTCTGTTAACCCTTGCTGCCTCCTCCCCTTCCCACCTCTCCCTCAGCCCTCGGGCCCTGGCATTCCCTCTCTCTCTATCTCTCCCCCACCCAAGTCTCATTTTCACACTACAAACAGCTTACAATGGCCTGTTTCCTTTATCATCGATACTTGTTTGCATATCTTTCATTCATTGTTCTTTATCTCTCCACATCACCGTCTATATCTCTCGTTTCCCTGATCCCTGACCAGTCTGAAGAAGGGTCTCGACCCGAAACGTCGCCTATCTCCTTCGCTCCTTAGATGCTGCTGCACCCGCTGAGTTTCTCCAGCTTTTTGTGTAACCCACTGAGTCACTGTGGTTTCACCGTGAAAACTGTTTAACTCCTACACATGCAGGTCGCTGCCTCACACCCACTCCCCGCAGCCCAGTCTCCGTCCCCACTCTAATCCCACCCCCTCCCCACAGCCCAGTACCCACACTGAGTTAGGAAGGAGGGAGGCACCAGAGAGACTCAGAATTGGTTGAAGGAGTCAGGCAAATGCAGAGACTGCAGGAGGGCAACAACAGGAAGGCAGATCGTAATCGTTCAAACAATAGGTGAGGAAAGTAGGTTTAAGGTGAGAGGGAAGTATATAAATAAGGTGAATGTACACAGAACGGGGGTGTAGGTTTAAGGTGAGAGGGGGAAAGATTTAATTGGAACAATAGACAACAGGTGCAGGAGTAGGTCATTCGGCCCTTCGAGCCAGCACCGCCATTCAATGCGATCATGGCTGATCATCCCCAATCAGTACCCCGTTCCTGCCTTCTCCCCATATCCCCCAACTCCGCTATCTTTTAGAGCCCTATCTCTAGCTCTCTCTTGAAAGCATCCAGAGAACCGGCCTCCACCGCCCTCTGAGGCAGAGAATTCCACAGACTCACAACTCTCTGTGAGAAAAAAGTGTTTCCTGGTCTCCGTTCTAAATGGCCTACTCCTTATTCTTAAACTGAGGTGAGAAAAAACGTTTTCACCCAGAGAGTTGTGAATTTGTGGAATTCCCTGGTTCTGGACTCCCCCAACATCGGGGACATGTTGCCTGCCTCTAGCGTGTCCAAACCCTTAATAATCTGAGGGTTACACAAAAGGCTGGAGAAACTCAGCGGGTGCAGCAGCATCTAAGGAGCGAAGGAGATAGGCGATGTTTCGGGTCGAGATAATCTGATATGTTTCAATAAGATCCCCTCTCATCCTTCTAAACTCCAGAGTGTACAAGCCCAGCCGCTCCATTCTCACAGCATATGACAGTCCCGCCATCCCGGGAATTAACCTGGTGAACCTACGCTGGACTCCCTCAATAGCAAGAACGTCCTTCCTCAAATTAGGGGCAATCTGAGGGGCACCTTTTTCACACGAAAGGCGGCAGGTGTATGGAACGAGCTGCCAGAGGAGGTTGTTGCCACAGTTCCTATAAAAACTATTAAAAGACATTTAGACAGGTACATGGGTAGGAAGTAGGATTTAGACAGAAGATAGACAGAAAGTGCTGGAGTAACTCAGCAGTCAGGCAGTATCTCTGGAGAGAAGGAATGGGTGACGTTTCGGGTCGAGACCCTTCACCAGTCTGATGAAGGTTATCTACCTGAAATGCCGCCTATTCCTTCTCTCCAGAGGCACATTTTGTGTCTATCTTCGGTGTAAACCAGCATCTGCAGTTCCTTTCTACTCAAGGTTTACAGGGGTAAGGGCCAAAAACGGAGACAGGTGGGACGAATTTAGTTTAATTTAGATATACAGCGCGGAAACAGGCCCTTCGGCCCACCGGGTCCGTGCCGACCAGCGATCGCCCCGCACACTAACACTATCCCACACACGATTGGAACAATTTTACATTTTTAACAAGCCAATTAACCTGCAGACCTGTACGCCAATCCTGACTACGGGTGCTGTCTGTACGGAGTTTGCACGTTCTCCCCGTGACCTGCGTGCGTTTTCTCCGGGTGCTCCGGTTTCCCCCCACACTCCAAAGACGTGCAGAACTGTAGGTTAAGTGGCTTTGATAAAATTGGCAAAAGGTTGGCACGGACTTGGTGGGCCGAAGGGCCTGTTTCCACACTGTTTTTCAGATCGAGACCCTTCTTCAGACTGAAATGTCGCCTGTCCATGTTCTCCACAGATGCTGCCTGACCCGCTGAGTTACTCCAGCACTCTGTGAAACGTCACCTGTCCATGTTCTCCACAGATGCTGCCTGACCCGCTGAGTCACTCCAGCACTCTGTGAAACGTCACCTGTCCATGTTCTCCACAGATGCTGCCTGACCCGCTGAGTTACTCCAGCACTCTGTGAAACGTCACCTGTCCATGTTCTCCACAGATGCTGCCTGACCCGCTGAGTTACTCCAGACGCAAGGAACTGCAGGTGCTGGAATCTTGAGGAAAAGTGCTGGAGGAACTCAGCAGGTCAGGCAACATTTGTTCAAAGCAGCATCTGCAGTTCCTTCTGACACATTTCAGTCCGCTCCACTGCGAAATCTGCTCAAGGTATGTCTAAGTTCTCCTCCTCTCTCTGACGAGATTTCTGAGGCGCCCTCTCTCTCTCCGCTCCCCCTGCATGCATTCACTTGTTCCACATCACCGTGTATATCTCTCGTTTCCCCTCTCCCCTGACTCAGTCTGAAGGAGGATCTCTCTCCCTCTCCTTCTCTGCCCATCCCGCTGAGTTACTCCAGCATTTTGTGTCCGTCCGCTGAGGGAACAGATAGGCGACGTTTCGGGTCGGGACCCTTCTTCAAACGGACTCACAAGAGCTGGGGCCATTCGAGAAAGCACCTCAGTGCTAAACTTAGGCAGAGGCTAGTTTGTAAGCTACAGGAGCAGAATTAGACCATCAAGTCTACTCCGCCATTCAATCATGGCCGATCTACCTCTCCCTCCCAACCCCATTCTCCTGCCTTCTCCCCATAACCCCTGACGCCCGTACTGATCAAGAATCTATCCATCTCTGCCTTAAATATATCCACTGATTTGTGGCCTCCACAGCCGTCTGTGGCAAAGAATTCCACAGATTCACCACCCTCTGAATAAAAAAATTCCTCCTCATCTCCTTCCTGAAGGTGCGTCCTTTAATTCTGAGGCCGTGCCCTCTGGTCCTAGACTCTCCCACTAGTGGAAACATCCTCTCCACATCCGCTCTATCCAGGCCATTCACTATTCGGTAACGTTTCAATGAGGTCCCCCCTCATCCTTCTAAACTCCAGCGAGTACAGGCCCAGCGCCGGCAAATGCTCAATGTCATTAAATGCTGGTTTGGCCCGTGAAGTACCCCTCCCCTTGAACGAAGGGCCTGTTTCCACACCGTATCACTAAAGTCTAACATTTAAAGTCTCTCCTGTTCTCTCTCTCTCTCTTTCTCTCTATCTCTCTCCATCTCTCTCTGACTTTCCCTCAGTCTCAATTTTCCCTATCTCTTTCTCAATCTCATTTTCTCTTTCAACCTTTCTCTCCCTCCCGGCCTCTCTCCCTCTCCCTCTCTCCCTAACTCTCTCTCCCTCCCTCCCTCCTCCCTCTCTCTCTCTTTCCCTTTCTCTATCCCTGATTCCCTTCCTTCCCTCAGTTTCTGTTTCTCTCTCTCTCTCTCTCTCCCTGTCTCTCTCTCCCTCTACATCTCTCCCTCTCTCTCTCTACGTCTCTCTCTCTCTTCTCTGTCTCCAAGGCCTCCAGGTGAGGGGAGGTGCAATGAAGTGGCAGCAGAGGTGAGGTCACACGCACTGTACACTCATCTCTGTCCCAGCCCCAAACTTCACGCCAACGCTCTCAGTCCTGAAGTTACCCAAGAGAGAGAACGAGAGAGAGAGAACGAGAGAGATAACGAGAGAGAGAATGAGAAAGAGAGAGACAGAGCGAGAGAGAGACAGAATGAGAGAGACAGCGAGAGAGACAGAGAGACAGAGAGAGACAGCAAGAGACAGACAGAGAGAGAGAGACAGAGAGAAAGAGACACACAGAGAGAGAGAGAGAGAACGAGAGAGGACGAGAGAGAATGAGAGAGATGAGAGATAACGAGAGAGATCGAGAGAGAGATCGAGAGAGAGATCGAGAGAGAGAACGATTGAGAGAGAGAGAGACACAGAGAGATAGAGACAGAGAGACAGACAGACACACACACACACACACACACACACACAGAAAGAAAGAGACAGAGATGGAGACAGAGACAGAGAGAGACGAGCAAGGGGAATAGATCGGGTAGACGCACAGAGTCTCTTGCCCAGAGTAGGGGAATCGAGGACCAGAGAACATGGGTTCAAGGTGAAGTGGAAAAGATTTAATAGGAATCTGAGGGGTAACTTTTCCACACAGAGGGTGTATGGAATGAGCTGCCAGAGGAGGTAGTTGAGGCTGGGACTATCCGAATGTTTAAGACACAGTTAGACAGGTACATGGAAAGGACAGGTTTGGAGGGATATGGGCCAAATGCAGGTGGGGGACTAGTGTCGATGGGACATGTTGGCCGGTGTGGGCAAGTTGGGCCGAAGGGCCTGTTTGCACACTGTATCACTCTATGACTCTCTCTATGAGAGAGAGGGAGAGAGAAGATGGTCTCGTAGATCGGGATGTGTGGGAAGGGACTGCAGGTGCTGGTTTACACCAGAGATAGGCACAGAATGCTGGAGGAACCCAGCGGGACAGGCGGCATCTCTGGAGAGAAGGAATGGGTGACGTTTCGGGTCACGCGAGTCGGTATTTGCTGAGCCCATGGGAGGAGCTGGTTTGGAGAGCGGGGGGGTTGGGGGGGGGGGGGAGGACGGTCTTGGCATGGAGTCACACAGCGTAGAAACAGGCCCTTCGGCCCAACTTCCCCATGCGGACCAAGTTTATTGTCCCGTGTACCGAGGTACAGTGAAAAGCGTCTGTTGCGAGCTAACCAGTCAGCGGAAAGACAATACATGATTACAATCGAGGCGGGAGGGGCGGGAGGGGAGGCGAGAGTCTGACTCCCCTGATCGCACGGAGAAGATGAAATCTCACTGTGTGGTTTCTAAAATACCAGCAGGAACGAGTGGGCAGAGTGGCGGGAATCCCCTCCCTCTTCTCCACTAGGCCTGCCCACTCCGCTAGGCCCGGCCGGCTCAGTTATCCTTCAGTGTGTGTGTGTGTGTGTGCGAGTGCAGAGCGAGTGAGGGGGGAACGGTGTGGAGGGAAGGGGGAGAGAGTGGGCTCGCAGAGGGAGGTGGGAGGGGGGGAGAGGGAGAGAGAGAAGGGATAGTAGCGCAGAGATGTAGGAAGAGGTGGATGAGATGAGGAAGGTGGAGGGGGGGGAGGATGGGGAGACAGAGAAAGGGAGATAGGGGAGGGGATGAGAGAAAGGGAAGAGGAGGGGGGAGGAGAGGTGAGAGGAGAGGAGAGAGGAAGGGAGATGAGAGGGGAAAGGAGGAGAGGAGAGGAGAGGACGGGGAGAGGGGAGGGGAGATGAGAGGAGAGGAGAGGAGAGAGTGGATGAGGGGGAGAGGGGAGAGAAGCAGAGGGGAGGGGAGATGAGAGGGGAAAGGAGGAGAGGAGAGGAGATGAGAGGAGAGGGGAGGGGAGATGAGAGGCAAAGGAGGAGAGGGGAGGAGAGGACGGGGGAGAGGGGAGGGGAGGGGAGAGTGGATGAGAGGGAGAGGAGAGGAGAGCAGGGGAGAGGAGCGGAGGGGAGGAGATGAGAGGAGAGGGGAGGGGAGAAGAAGAGGGGAGGAGAGGAGAGGAGACAGGATGTATTTGTTATTGGTTGCTGGGTTTGTATCTGAGGACCGGCCGGTTTTGTGGGAGGAGTGTGGGGAGTGTGGGTGAGGAGTGTTCTCTCCCCTCGATCTGCCAAGGACTCCGGGCGACCAAGGCGAGAAGGTGAACGGAGATTTGCCCCCCACCATCCCCTCAGTCCCTCCCGCCCCGGCCCGGCCCGTGACTCGGTGAGTAACTCCACGATTTACTAAACGCTTTTCAGTGTCGAGGCGCTGGCCACGGGCAGAACCCGCGCTCTCCCCCCTCAATCGGTAGAGAGCGGGCAGATCCTATTGTGGAAGCTAGAGAGATCTTTGATCCCGTGGACTGGAGAAATGAACACAAGCGGAGGGGAGGAGAGGTAGATTTGCTGCCTCGCAGCGCCAGAGACCTTGGTTCGATCCCGACTACGGGCGCTGTCTGTGCGGAGTTTGCACTATCTCCCCGTGACCTGCGTGGGTTTCCTCCCACACTCCGAAGACGTTACAGGTTTGTAGGTTAATTGGCTTCGGTATAAATTGTAAATTGTCCCGAGTGTGTGTGGGATAGTGTTAGTGCGCGGGGATCGCTGGTCGGCACGGACTAGGTGGGCCGAAGGGCCTGTTTCCGCGCTGTGTCTCTAAACGCTGAACTAAACTAACAGCAGACCTTCAGAGAACAGGAGAGGGGAGGGTGGGGGGCTAGCACGGATTAGACGGGCCGAATCTCTCAGACTTGGAACTGTGGGTGGGTTGTGTTCGGGGTTAGGGGGGGGGGGGGGGCGACCCCGTTTACCTGTCTCGGGGCCGGTGGAGTGGAGGGGGGGGGAGAGGGATAGGGAGAGGGGTGATGAGGGGGAGGGTGGGGGAGGGGGACACGCGCTTACGGTTCTCACCCCCCCCCACCCCATCTACGAGGGGCGACAACGCTTTAAGCTGACGTGACTTAAGCCAGTGGCCGGTTCAATTCTGGAAGGGGGAATTAGTTTAGTTTAGCTTGGGCAATTTAATTTTAATTTAACGTTAGTTTAGGTTTAGTTCACTTTAGTTTAGTATCAGGATGAGTTTAATTTAGTTTAGCCTACATTCAGTTTAGTTAAGGTTTCGTTTAGTTTCGCTTCACTTAAATTAGCTTTATTTCAATTTAAATTAACTTAATTGAACTTTAACAGTTAAACAAAATTAAAAACTAAAGCTGAAATAGATTATTATAAAAGGTCGTAACTTTGGACAGGAGACGAGGAGGAATTTCTTCAGTCTGAGGGCGGTGAATCTGTGGGATTCTTTGCCACAGACGGCTGTGGAGGCCACGTCAGTGGGTATTTTTAAGGCAGAGATAGATTCTTGATTAGTGCGGGTGTCAGAGGTTATGGGGAGAAGGCAGGAGAATGGGGTTAGGAGGGAGAGATAGATCAGCCATTAGGCCATAGACCCTATGGGCCGAATGGCCTAATTCTGCTTTAGACTTTAGAAATACAGCGGGGGAACAGGCCCTTCGGCCCACCCAGTCCGCGCCGACCAGCGATCACCCCGTACACTAGCACTATCCTACACACACACACTAGGGATCATTTTAACAATTTTATCAAAGCCAATTAACCTACAAACCTGCACGTCTTTGGATTGAGGGAGGAAATCTCAGAAAAACATTGAAACGTATGAAAAAGGTGCAGGAGTAGGCCATTCGGCCCTTTGAGCCAGCACCGCCATTCAATGTGATCATGGCTGATCGTCCCCAATCAATACCCCGTTCCTGCCTTCTCCCCATATCCCTTCATTCTTTCAGCCCTAAGAGCTAAATCTAACTCTCTCTTGAAAACATCCAGTGAATCGGCCTCCACTGCCTTCGGTGGCACCCGGAGAAAACCCAGGCGGGTCACGGGGAGAACGTGCAAACTCCGTACAGGCAGCACCCGTGGTCGGGATGGAACCCGGGGCTCTGGCGCTGTGAGGCAGCAGCTCTACCCGCTGCGCCTTAAATTTATGCTATCCAGTCAAAGGAAGACTATGTGTGAATACAATCACACAGTCTATGGTCTAAAAGATAAAGGGAACAATATTTAGTACAGTTGGAAACATAGGAAATAGGTGCAGGAGGAGGCCATTCGGCCCTTCGAGCCAGCACCGCCATTCATTGTGATCATGGCTGATCATCCCCAATCAATAACCCGTGCCTGCCTTCTCCCCGTATCCCTTGATTCCACTAGCCCCTAGAGCTCTATCTAACTCTCTCTTAAATCCATCCAGTGACTTGGCCTCCACTGCCCTCTGTGGCAGGGAATTCCACAAATTCACAACTCTCTGGGTGAAAAAGTATGTTCTCACCTCAGTCTTAAATGGCCTCCCCTTTATTCTAAGACTGTGTGGCCCCTGGTTCTGGACTTGCCCAACATTGGGAACATTTTTCCTGCATCTAGCTTGTCCAGTCCCTTTTATAATTTTATACGTTTCTATAAGATCCCCCCTCATCTTTCTAAACTCCAGTGAATACAAGCCTAGTCTTTTCAATCTTTCCTCATACGACAGTCCCGCCATCCCAGGGATCAATCTCGTGAACCTACGCTGAACTGCCATAATCGTATTAGACCAGACAAGGGGCGAGGCTCATGAGTGTAAAAAAGTCGCCCCTCAGGTTCCCATTAAGTCTCTCACCTTAAACCTCCCCCCACACTCCAAAGACGTAATCCAGGTTTGTAGGTTAATTGGCTTCTGTGAAGTATAAATATCCATTGACTGTGGCGTCCACAGCCTTCTGTGGCAAAGAATCGCATGTAGATAGGGTGGTAAAGAAAGCTTTTGGTGTGCTGGCCTTTATAAATCAGAGCATTGAATATAGGAGTAGGGAAGTAATGTTAAAATTGTACAAGGCATTGGTGAGACCAATTCTGGAGTACGGTGTACAATTTTGGTCGCCTAATTATAGGAAGGATGTCAACAAAATAGAGAGAGTACAGAGGAGATTTACTAGAATGTTGCCTGGGTTCCAGCAACTAAGTTACAGAGAAAGGTTGAACAAGTTAGGTCTTTATTCTTTGGAGTGCAGAAGGTTAAGGGGGTCTTGATTGAGGTCTTTAAAATGATGAAAGGGATAGACAGAGTTGACGTGGATAAGGTTGTCCCATTGAGGGTAGGGAAGATTCAAACAAGAGGGCATGACATGAGAATTAAGGGACAGAAGTTTAGGGGTAACATGAGGGGGAACTTCTTTACTCAGAGAGTGGTGGCTGTGTGGAATGATCTTCCAGCAGAAGTGGTGGAGGCAGGATCGATTTTAACATTTAAAAGTAAAGTGGATAGGTATATGGACGGGAAGGGAATGGAGGGGTATGGTCTGAGTGCAGGTAGATGGGACTAGGGGAAAATAAATGTTCGGCACGGACTGGAAGGGCCGAGAAGGCCTGTTTCCGTGCTGTAATTGTTATATGGTTATATGGTTATACACCACCAGAAACCGGCCCTTCGGCCCATCGAGTTTGTGCCGACCAGCGATCCCCCACACACATTTTTGTCCAGTCCTTTTATAATTTCATATGTTTCAATAAGATCCCCCAGTGTAAGATGTTACACTGAAGTCTGATAAAGTTCGATTAAAGACCGTTTAAAGGCCTCCTCTCTAGTTGGTGATGGGATGGTTCAGTTGCCTGATTAACAAAACATTTGAACAGGTTAGTGTAGGAAAGAACTGCAGATGCTGGTTTAAATCAAAGATAGACACAAAATGCTGGAGTAACTCAGCGGGACGGGCAGCATCTCTGGAGAGAGGTCTCGACCCGAAACGTCACCCATGCCTTCTCTCCAGAGATGCTGCCTGTCCCGCTGAGTTGCCCCAGCATTCTGTGCCTACCTTCGGTGTGGATAGAAAAGGTTTTCGAGGGATAGACACAAAATGCAGAAGGGCCGGCACAGCGGGTAGAGCTGCTGCCTCACAGCACCAGAGACCCGGTTTCGATCCTGACCACGGGCGCTGTCTGTACTGAGTTTGTACGTTCTCCCTGTGACCTGCGTGGGTTTTCTCCGGGCTCTCCAGATTCCTCCCACACTCCAAAGACAAGGAGGTTTGTAGGTTAATTGGCCCTGGTATAAATGTAAATTGTCCCTAGTGTGTGTGGGATTGTGTTAGTGTGCGGGGATCGCTGGTCGGCGCGGACTCGGTGGGCCGAAAGGGCCCGTTTCCGCGCTGTAAATTAAACTAAACTAAATTCAAACTCAGCGGTTCTGGAGAAAATAGATAGGTGACGTTTCAGGTCGAGACCCTTCTTCAGACATCTACACTGTGTGTTTATTCCATTAATGCTTAAACCGCAGATAGACACAAGATGTTGGAGTAACTCAGCGGGACAGGCAGCATCTCTGGAGAGAAGGAATGGGTGATGTTTCGGGTCGAGACCCTTCTTTAGAGTGATCTGGGCCAAACGCGGGCAGGTGGGACTAGTGTAGATGGGGGCATGTTGGTCGACGTGGCAAGTTGGGCCAAAGGGCCTGTTTCCACGCTGTCTCTGTGACAGCTCGGATCAACCTGTTTCCGATTCCAGTCTGCGTATAAACTAGACTTTGGATGCTAAATGCTTAAGAAGGAACTGCAGATGCTGGAAAATGGAAGGTAGACAAAAGTGCTGGAGAAACTCAGCAGGTGATGCAGCATCTATGGAGCGAAGGAAATAGGCGACGTTTCAGGACGAAACCCTTCTTCAGACCTCTTTGGATGTTAAATGTTTGGATGATAAAAATGTTTCTCTGCTCTGGTCTCCTCCCTCACTCCAAAGACGTGCCGTGTTTGGACACGCTAGAGGCAGGAAACATGTTCCCGATGTTGGGGGAGTCCAGAACCAGGGACCACACACAGTTTAAGAATAAGGGGAAAGCCATTTAGAACGGAGATGAGAAAAGACTTTTCCACCCAGGGAGTTGTGAGTTTGTGGAATTCTCTGCTTCAGAGGGCGGTGGAGGCCGGTTCTCTGGATACTTTCAAGAGAGAGCTAGATAGGGCTCTTAAAGATAGCGGAGTCAGGGGATATGGGGAGAAGGCAGGAACGGGGTACTGATTGGGGATGATCAGCCATGATCACATAGAATGGCGGTGCTGGCTCGAAGGGCCGAATGGCCTCTACTCCTGCACCTATTGTCTATGATCTAAACTAAATTAAATCCTTTATCATGTGTCTGTACGCTGTGGGCGGCTCGATTGTAATCATGTATTGTCTTCCCGCTGACTGGTTAGCACGCAACTGAAAAGCTTTTCACTGTTCCTCGGTACACGGGACAACAGACTAAACTCATTTAAAATAAACTAAAAATCCTGCCTTCTCTATTGCCTATCATTTTCCCTCTATTCTTACCCCCTCTCCTTCATTCATATAGAACCTGGCCCATCCCACCCACCCCTTCCAAGGGGAATCTTTCCCCATCCCTCCTGCTCACCCCAGCCCCCTCACCACCCCCTGCCCCCCCACTCCCTGCCACATTCGCCCCTCTCCCCTGCGCCCCAGAATCGACTCGATGGGCCGAGGGGCCTGTTTCCACGCTGTATCCCTAAACTAAACTGGACTTGCGGACAAGTTTGGTTTCGTTTAGTTCAGAGAAACAGGCCCTTCGGCCCATCGAGTCCGCACCGACCATCGATCCCCGCGCACACTAACACTATCCCACACACACTCGGGACAATTTACAATTTATACCAAAGCCAATTAACCTACAAACCCGCGCGTCTTTGGAGTGTGGGAGGAAACCGGGGCACCCGGGGAAAACCCACGCAGGTCACGGGGAGAACGTGCAAACTCCGTACAGACAGCGCCCGTAGTCGGGATCGAACCCGGGTCTCTGGCTCCGTGAGGCAGCAACTCTACCGCTGCACCACCATGCCAACGGGTCTGCCTGACCCTTTGAGTTATTCCTGCTCTCTGTGTCCATCTGTGGTCAGGCAGCATCTTGCGCTGGAGTAACTCAGCGGGTCAGGCAGCATCTCTGGCGAACATGGATCGGTGACGTTTCAGGTCAGGCCCACATGTGGAGAGGATGTTTCCACTCGTGAGAGAGTCTAGGACCAGAGGGCACAGCCTCAGAATTAAAGGACGTTCCTTTAGAATGGAGGTGGAATTTCGTTAGCCAGAGGGTGGTGAATCTGCAGAATTCAGGGGCGGCACGGTGGCGCAGCGGGTAGAGCTGCTACCTCACAGCGCCAGAGACCCGGGTTCGTTCTCGACCACGGGTGCTGCCTGTACGAAGTTTGCACGTTCTCCCCGTGACCTGCGTGGGTTTTCTCCGGGTGCCACAGAAGGCAGTGGAGGCTGATTCACTGGATGTTTTCAAGAGAGAGTTAGATTTAGCTCTTAGGGCTAAAGGAATCAAGGGATATGGGGGGGGGGGGGGGGGGAGCAGGAACGGGGTACTGATTGTGGATGATCAGCCATGAGTCCTCCCACGCTCCAAAGATCTACAGGTTTGCAGGTTAATTGGTTTCGGTAAAAACGATGAAATTGTCCCTAGTGTGTGTAGGATACACACTGGTCGCTGGTCGGCGTAGACTCGGTGGGCCGAAGGGCCTGTTTCTGTGCGGTGTCTCTAAATACTAAATCTTTCCCCTCTCACCTTAAGCCTATGTCCTCTGGTCCTCGATTCCCCTACTCTGGGCAAGAGACTCTGTGCGTCTGTCTACCCGATCTATTCCTCTCATGATTTTATACACCTCTATAAGATCGCCCCTCATTAGAGTTGCCGACTGTCCCGTATTAGCCGGGACATCCTGTATTTTGGGCTAAATTGGTTTGCCTTTGTAGCGTATTTGACCGCTATTGCCCGGGTCGGGTCGGACCCCCGCCTCACCCGTCCTGGCGTAGTGCAGCTCGTGGAGTGCAGCAGCAGCAGCAGCAGCGCCTCGCCCGTGGCCCCGTCGGTCGGTCGGCAGGCAGCCCGGCCTAGCTGTCAGTCCGACCTTCGGGCCTTCGCTGACGCCCGACACCACTACCACCACCACCCCTCCTTCTCACGGGCCGATCGTCAGTTTACGAGTTGGACGGCGCGCCGGACTTTGCGCGCGTCCCTCCCCCCCCAGGGCCAAAACTCCTCAGTTGGGCCTGCCGGCTGGGCTTTGTGTGCAGTCCAGCACCTGGGGCCCAACTCATCGTCCACCCAGCCACAGCCCAGTCGGTCAACGAATTGCCGTCGGGGAATTTTATCCAGTATTTTGACCTTCTGTCCCTTATTTGGGAGTGAGAAAGTCGACAATCCTAGTCCCACCTGCCCGCGTTTGGCCCATATCCCTCCAAACCTGTCCTATCCATGTACCTGTCCAACTGTTTCGTAAACGTTGGGATTGTCCCAGCCTCAACTACCTCCTCCGGCAGCTCGTTCCATACACCCACCACCCTCTGTGTGAAAAAGTTACCCCTCAGATTCCTATTAAATCTTTCCCCCTTCACCTTGAACCCGTGTCCTCTGGTCCTCGATTTGCATACTCTGGGCAAGAGACTCTGTGCGTCTATCCGATCTATTCCTTGAAGTTACTGTGTGTTTATACCAAGTCACAGTTAGTAAATGCTAAGTTCAGAAGTTCAAAGACCAGAATTAGGCCATTCAATCTATGAGTGGAATAGATCGGGTAGACACGCAGAGTCTCTTGCCCAGAGTAGGGGAATCGAGGACCAGAGGACATGGGTTCAAGGTGAAGGAGGAAAGATTTGATAGGTTTAAGAATGAACTGCAGATGCATAGAAAAATCGAAGGTAGACAAAAATGCTGGAGGAACTCAGCGGGGCGAAGCAGCATCTATGGAGCGAAGGAATTGGCGACGTTTCGGGTCGAGACCCGGAAGGGTCTCGACCCGAAACGTCGCCAATTCCTTCTCTCCATAGATGAAGAAAGATCTCGACCCGAAACGTCACCTATTTCCTTCACTCCATAGATGCTGCCTCACCCGCTGAGTTTCTCCAGCATTTTTGTCTAAAGATTTAATAAGAATCTGGTAGATCGGGTAGACGCACAGAGTCTCTTGCCCCAGAGTAGGGGAATCGAGGACCAGAGGACACGGGTTCAAGGTGAAGGGGGAAAGATTGAATAGGAATCTGAGGGGTAACTTTTCCACACAGAGGGTGGTGGGTGTATGGAACGAGCTGCCGGAGGAGATAGTTGAGGCTGGGACTATCCCAACGTTTAAGAAACAGTTGGACAGGTACATTGATAGGTTCAAGGTGAAGGGGAAAAGATTTAATAGGAATCTGAGGGGTACCTTTCCCACACAGAGGGTGGTGGGTGTATGGAACGACCTGCCAGAGGAGGTAGTTGAGGCTGGGACTATCCCAACGTTTAAGAAACAGTTAGACAGGTACATGGATAGGACGGGTTTGGAGGGATATGGGCCATAACGTAGGCAGGTGGGACTAGGACTGTCGACTTTCTCATTCCCAAATAAGGGACAAAAAGGTCAAAATACTGGATAGAATTCCCCAACGGCAATTCGTTGACCGACTGGGCTGTGGCTGGGTGGATGATGAGTTGGCCCCGGGTGCTGGACTGCACACAAAACCCAGCCGGGGTCGATTGTAATCATGTATTGTCTTCCCACTGACTGGTTAGCGCGCAACAAAAGCTTTCCACTGTACCTCGCTACACGTGACAACGAACTGAACGAACCACTTTTGGCAACGTTTAAGAAACAGTTAGACAGGTACATGGTTTGGAGAGATATGGACCAAACGCGGGCAGGTGGGACCAGTATGGATGGGGCATGTGGGCTGAAGGGCCTGTTTCCACGCTGCATCACTCTACGAGCCCTATTTCTGCCGGAGGAGGTAGTTGAGGCTGGGACTATCCCAACGTTTACGAAACAGTTAGACTGGCCTTGCTCAGCGCTACGTATGCAGTGTCAAAAGATGAAAGGCATGTGTACCGAAGCGTACTACTGAATGTAGGCACAAAAAACCCGGAGCAGTTGAGGGAGGGGGAGTGATGTACTTAATAGGTGACCTTTCTTCAAAGACCCACCGCCATTGCTGAGTAATGTCAAACATTCTCTGTCTTATTATCAGCAGTCACGGTTTTGGTTTTCAGTTTGAATCGATCGTTTTCGATGTTTTTCTCGCCGTTACAAACGTTTCAGCGTGCTCTCAGGTGAAAGGAGCTCGAATAGTCGGGCGGGACAGTCGGCCTGGCAAGCACGGAAGATCAGACACAGAATGTCGGAGTAACTCAGCGGGATAGGTCGCCATCCCTGGAGATGAATTTGAGGAAGGCCATTCTTGCTATTGAGGGAGTGCAGCGTAGGTTCACCAGGTTAATTCCCGGGATGGCGGGACTGTCATATGCTGAGAGAATGGAGCGGCTGGGCTTTTACACTCTGGAGTTTAGAAGGATGAGAGGGGATCTCATTGAAACATATAAGATTGTTAAGGGTTTGGACACGCTAGAGGCAGGAAACATGTTCCCGATGGTTACACAAAAAGCTGGAGAAACTCAGCGGGTGCAGCAGCATCTAAGGAGCGAAGGAGATAGGCGACGTTTCGGGTCGA
>CAUPSL010001055.1:127500-160580 GCA_963514005.1 Raja brachyura
TCCCCTCACACACACCAGGGGCAATTCACGATATTACTGAACCCGTTTAACCTGCAAGCCCGCACGTCTTTGGGATGTGGGAGGAAACCGGAGCGCCCGGAGAAAACCCACGCAGGTCAGAGTAGAATGATCAGGGTAGAATGAGGCCATTCTGCCCATCCGCCGTTCAATCATGGCTGATCTATCTCTCCCTCCCAACCCCATTCTTCTGCCTTCTCCCCATAACCCCTGACACCCGTACTGATCAAGAATCTATCTATCTCTGCCCTAAAAATATCCACTGACTTGTGGCCTCCACAGCCGTCTGTGGCAAAGAATTCCACAGATTCACCACCCTCTGACTAAAGAAATTCCTCCTCATCTCCTTCCTAAAGGAACGTCCTTTAATTCTGAGGCTGTGCCCTCTGGTCCTAGACTCTCCCACTAGTGGAAACATCCTCTCCACATCCACTCTATCCGGGGCCTTTCACTATTCGGTGAAGTTCCAATGAGGTCCCCCCCCTCATCCTTCGAAACTCCAGCGAGTACAGGCCCAGCGCCGACAAACGCTCATCGTACGTTAACCCGCTCATTCCTGGGATGGTTCTCGTAAACCTCCTCTGGACCCTCTCCAGAGCCAATAGGCAATAGGCAATAGGTGCAGGAGGAGGCCATTCGGCCCTTCGAGCCAGCACCGCCATTCAATGTGATCGTGGCTGATCATCCCCAATCAGTACCCACTCCTGCCTCCTCCCCATATCCCCTGACTCCACTATCTTTAAGAGACCTATCTAGCTCTCTCTTGGAAGCATCCAGAGAACCGAGGCAGAGAATTCCACAGACTCACAACTCTCTGTGAGAAAAAGTGTTTCCTCGTCTCCGTTCTAAATGGCCGACTCCTTATTCTTAAACTGTGTGTGTGTGGCCCCTGGTTCTGGACTCCCCCAACATCGGGAACATGTTTCCTGCCTCTAGCGTGTCCAAACCCTTAACAATCTTATACGTTTCAATGAGATCCCCTCTCATCCTTATAAACTCCAGTGTGTACAAGCCCATTCTCTCAGCATACGACAGTCCCGCCATCCCGGGAATTAACCTGGTGAACCTACGCTGCACTCCCTCAATAGCAAGAATGTCCTTCCTCAAATTAGGGCACATCCTTCCTCAGATACGGGGCCCAAAACTGCTCACAATATTCCAAATGCGGCCTTATAGAGCCCCAGCGTTACATCCCTGTTTTTGTATACAAGCCCTCTTGAAATAAACACTAGCATTGAGTTTGCCTTCTTTCCCCTCGACCAAATCATTAATGAAGGACATTCTGTGCAAGAATAATCCCGGGAATGAGTGTTTAAGAAGGAACTGCAGTTGCTGGAAAATCGATGGCAGGCAAAAATGCTGGAGGAACTCAGCGGGTGAGGCAGCATCTATGGAGCGAAGGAATTGGCGACCTCTACACTAGTCCCACCTGCCTGCGGTTGGCCCGTATCCCTCCAAACCTGCCCTATCCATGTACCTGTCTAAATATCTTTAAAATGTTATTTTATCTAGTTCGTTCCATGCCGTCTGAGTGAAAAAGTTACCCCTCTTCCTATCTGTCTCTCTGTCTCGCTCTCTCCGTCTCTGTCTCTCACTCTCTCTCTGCCTCTGCCTCTGTCTCTGCCTCTCCCTCTGTCTCTGCCTCTGTCTCTGCCTCTGTCTCTGCCTCTGCCTCTGTCTCTGCCTCTCTCTGTGTCTCTGCCTCTGTCTCTGCCTCTGTCTCTGCCTCTCCCTCTGTCTCTGCCTCTCTCTCTGTCTCCGCCTCTCCCTCTCCCTCTGTCTCTGCCTCTGCCTCTGCCTCTGCCTCTGTCTCTGCCTCTGTCTCTGCCTCTCCCTCTGTCTCTGCCTCTCCCTCTGTCTCTGCCTCTCTCTCTGCCTCTGCCTCTGTCTCTGCCTCTCCCTCTGTCTCTGTCTCTGCCTCTGTCTCTGTCTCTGCCTCTGTCTCTGTCTCTGCCTCTCTCTCTGTCTCTGCCTCTCTCTCTGTCTCTGCCTCTCTCTCTGTCTCCGCCTCTGCCTCTGTCTAGCTCTCTCCGTCTCTCACTCTCTGTGTCTCTGTCTCTGCCTCTGCCTCTGTCTCTGTCTCGCTCTCTCCGTCTCTGTCTCTCTCTGTCTCTCACTCTCTCTCTGTCTCTGTCTCTGTCTCACCTCATTTGTGACCCTCAGACTATCCTGGATCGGACTTTGCTGGCTTTACCTCGCGCTAAACGTTATTCCCTTATCGTGTGTAAGAAAGAACTGCAGACGCTGGAAAAATCGAAGGTAGACACAAAATGCTGGAGGAACCCAGCGGGTGAGGCAGCATTGACGGAGCGAAGGAATTTGTGGACGTTTCTCCAGCATTTTTGTCCACCACGGACGATGCTGTGGAGAGCTAAAGAACAATGAGTAAAGGATCTGCCAAAGCTCTGGTGGACCGGTTTCACTCTGACCCTCGGAGTCTACGTGAACACCTGTTCTACTCTGCAAGAACCGCTCTTTACATAATATGAAGAAAAACTGGTGCACTTTATCTCAGGCAGCCCAGAAATGGGTTAAACGTGTGTGTGTGTGTGAGTGTGTGTGTGTGTGAGTGTTACAACGTGATGTTATCTGCAGCGGCCTTCAGCAACTCGAGTTTCCTGCCCTTAACCCTGCTGCTTTCGAGTGGTTTTTGTACATGTAACCCTTTTTCCACCAGAGCCACTGACCAAAACATCGCTCGGGTTGCTGTTACATAACGCCTTCACCTCAGTTCGGTAGAGTCGACTGTCACGTGGGCCGAGGTACAGGGAAAAGCTCTTTGTTGCGTGCCGACAACAGACAAGACACGATTACAATCGAGCCGTCCACAGTGTACAGATACTCGATCAGTCTGAAGACAGGTCTCGACCCGAAACGTCGCCAATTCCTTCTCTCCATAGATGCTGCCTCACCCGCTGAGTTCCTCCAGCATTTTGTGTCTACCTTCGATTTTTCCAGCATCTGCAGTTCTTTCTTCCACACGATAAGGGAATAACGTTTAGTGCGAGGTAAAGCCAGCAAAGTCCAATCCAGGATAGTCTGAGGGTCACCTATGAGGCGAGACAGACAGAGACAGAGACAGAGAGACGGAGACAGAGAGAGACAGAGACAGACGGAGAGACAGAGACAGACGGAGAGAGCTAGACAGAGACAGAGACAGAGGAAGAGACGGAGAGAGCTAGACGGAGACAGAGGCAGAGAGAGACGGAGACAGAGACAGAGAGAGAGAGACAGACGGAGAGAGCTAGACAGAGAGAGAGACAGAGACAGAGAGAGACGGAGACAGAGACAGAGGCAGAGGCAGAGAGAGAGACGGAGAGAGCTAGACAGAGGCAGAGGCAGAGACAGAGAGAGACGGAGACAGAGAGAGAGACAGAGACAGAGACGGAGAGAGCTAGACAGAGACAGAGACAGAGGCAGAGACAGAGAGAGGCAGAGACAGGGAGAGACAGACGGAGAGAGGCAGAGACAGGGAGAGACAGAGACAGAGACGGAGAGAGCTAGACAGACAGAGGCAGAGACAGAGGCAGAGACGGAGTCAGAGGCAGAGACAGAGTCAGAGAGACGGAGACGGAGAGAGAGGCAGAGACAGAGACAGAGGCAGAGACAGAGGGAGAGAGAGTGAGAGACAGAGACGGAGAGAACGAGACAGAGAGACAGATAGGAAGAGGGGTAACTTTTTCACTCAGACGGCATGGAACAGAGACAGAGATGGATACAGAGACAGAGACAGAGACAGAGACAGAAACGGAGCGAGCTAGACAGAGACAGACAGAGACAGAGAGGGAGACAGGCAGTAGTTGAGGACTGCTCTCTGGTTTGTGGTAGGATGGTTCAGTGGCGGAAAGATGATCCCAGGTTCGATCCCGACCACGGGCGCTGTCTGCGCGGAGTTTGCACGTTCTCCCCGTGACCTGGTGGGTTTTCCCCGGGTGCTCCGGTTTCCTCCCACACTCAAAAAGACGTGCCGTTTTGTAGGTTAATTGGCTTCGATAAAAATTGTAAATTGTCCCCAGTGTGTGTGTGTGTGTGTGTGGGGCGATCGCTGGTCGGCGCGGACTCGGTGGGCCGAAGGGCCTGTTTCCGAGCTGCATCTCTGAACCAAACTACCCTTTACTTTCGACTTTAGAGATACATATTGAGCGTCTTGACCCGAAACGTCGCCCATTCTTTCGCTCCGTAGATGCTGCCTCACCCGCTGAGTTCCTCCAGCATTTTGTGTCTACCTTCGATTTTTCCAGCATCTGTTTCCAGTTCTTTCTTAAACAAATCATTGGTTCGAGTCTCGGTGGCGCAGCGGTAGAATTGCTGCCTGACAGCGAATGCAGCGCCAGAGACCCGGGTTCGATCCCGACCGCGGGCGCTGTCTGTACGGAGTTTGCACGTTCTCCCCGTGGCCTGCGTGGGTTTTCTCCGAGATCTTCGGTTTCCTCCCACACTCCAACCACGTGTAAAATGTGTTTTAAAAAAATTGTCCCTAGTGGGTGTAGGATAGTGTTAATGTGCGGGGATCGCTGGTCGGCACGGACCTGGTGGGCCAAAGGGCCTGTTTCAGCGCTGTATCTCTAAACTAGAACTGGTCTGTTGGAGATGCACGGAAACCCCCTTTTCCCAACCGTTGCACACCAATGACACACTTCCACACCCATTTACACACTCGGCGCTCACACTATCGCCCTCACACGCCCAGTTGTGCAAAGCGTGCGGGGAAGATTCACGAGGATGTTGCCGGGACTCGAGGGGTCTGATCTACAAGGAGAGGTTGAGCAGGCTGGGTCTCTATTCCTTGGAGCGCAGGAGGATGAGGGGTGATCTTATAGAGGTTTATAAAATCATGAGGGGAATAGATCGGGTAGACGCACAGAGTCTCTTGCCCAGAGTAGGGGAAGGGGGAGGGAGACAGAGAGAGAGAGAGAGAACGAGACAGAGAGACAGAGAGACAGACAGAGAGACAGAGACAGAGAGACAGAGAGACAGAGACAGAGACAGAGAGACAGAGAGAGAGACAGAGACAGAGACAGAGAGACAGAGACAGAGAGACAGACAGAGAGACAGAGACAGAGAGACACAGACAGAGAGACATAGACAGAGAGACAGAGAGACAGAGAGAGAGACAGACAGAGAGACAGAGAGACAGAGACAGAGAGACAGACAGAGAGACACAGACAGAGAGACATAGACAGAGAGACAGAGACAGAGAGACAGAGACAGAGAGACAGAGACAGAGAGAAAGAGACAGACAGAGAGACACAGAGACACACAGGCAGAGAGACATAGACAGAGAGACAGAGAGACACAGACAGAGAGACAGAGACAGCGAGACAGAGACAGCCAGACAGCCAGACAGACAGAGAGAGTCAGACGTGTTTCATTGTCATTTGTCCTAAAAGGGAACAATAATATTCTTACTTGCAGCCGCACAACAGAAATGTAAAAAGAGGTAGCGATAGACAGAGTTTGAAAGGGAGAGGGGGGAGAGATGGTGAGGGAGAGAGGGAGAGAGGGAGAGGTAGAGAGGGGTCGTGAGAGAGAGAAGAGAGGGGGAGAAGCAGAGGGAGAGAGAGAGACTGAGGGAGACAGGAAGGGAGATAAAGGTGAAGGGTGAAGGAGAGAGAGGGGGTGCGCTAGGGAGAGAAATACAGACTGCATACATATATATATAGAGAGAGAGATAGAGAGCGAAAGAGAGAGAGGGGGGGAGAGAGAGAGAGACAGACAGAGAGAGGGAAGAAAGATTGAGCAGGAGGGAGAGGGAGGGAAGGAGAGTGGGAGAGAGAGGGGGAGAGAGAGAGACAGAGAGAGAGTGAGTGAGAGAGAGGGGGAGAGAGAGAGAGAGGGAGCGAGAGAGAGAGAGAGGGAGCGAGAGAGAGAGAGAGAGGGAGAGAGAGAGAGTGAGATAGAGGGGGAGAGAGAGAGACGGGGGAGAGAGAGAGAGCGAGAGAGCAAGAAATATATAGACAGAGAGAGAGCGAGATAGGGAGAGAAAACGAGAGGGAGAGAGAGAAAGACCGAGACAGAGAGAGAGCGAGAGAGATAGAGATGCAGAGAGGGAGAGGGAGAGCGAGATAGGCGTAGAGAGAGAGAGAGAGAGAGCGCTACCGAGCGCTATAGAGAACGCAAGAGGGAGAGATAGAGGGGGGGACAGAAAGAGAGAGAGAAAGAGGGAGAGATAGTGAGAGAGCGAGAGAGATACTGCCAGAGAGGGAGGGAAGGAGAGAGGGAGAGAGAGATAGAGAGGAGGGAGAGGGAGGGAAGGAGAGAGGGAGAGAGAGAGAGAGGGGAGGGGAGGGAGGAAGTGAGCTGAGGCAGTCGGTGTGTGTGTGTGTGTGTGGTGAGCTGGGGAAGGAAGTGCCGTCTTGCCATTCGGCTGGCTGTGACAGAACCGGCGGCGAGCGTGGGGTCAGTTGTATCCGGGGGTGTGGAGCGGCCCGGCTTGGCGTGAGGACCACTCCCCCCCCCCTCTCACCCCCCCTCCCCACCCCCCAACCCGGACACAGGGGTCTCCCCCGCTCGTTGCCAGGCGCCCCGTTGCTGAGGGGAGGTCCCCGATGCCGTGCCAAGCCGTGGTGAGTCTGGTGCTGAAAGGTTCTGACTGTCTACCCTATCTACGTCTCTCATGTCTCACCTCAACCCCAGAGGGAGGGGGGGGGGGGCATCGCGCTGTGGGAGGGGAGGGGAGGGGAGAATGCCGCACTTTGTGAATTCCACTCTGAGAGTGGTGAATCTGTGGAATTCTCTGCTACAGAAGGTAGTCGAGGCCAGTTCATTGTCTATATTTAAGAGGGAGTTAGATGTGGCCCTTGTGGCTAAAGGGATCAGGGGGTATGGAGAGAAGGTAGGTACGGGATACTGAGTTGGATGATCAGCCATGATCATATTGAATGGCGGTGCAGGCTCGAAGGGCCGAATGGCCTCTACTCCTGCACCTATTGTCTATGTTTCTATGTTTCTATCAATCTTCTCTCTCTTCCTTTCCCTTGTCTCCCGCTCCCCCGCAGCCCGTGACCCCGGAGAGTTCCGTGCCGGCCCGTGCCATGTCGGAGCAGGCCTGCCCACGGCGTGCCAGTGCCCCAGGCCCGCTCTACCTCTATGACCGGCACTGCGCCCCCCCCTCGGGGCCGGAGGGGCAGGGCGAGGCGGGCGAGGGCTGCCAGGTCCAGGGCGAGCGTCCGTACGGCCTCCTCGACCCGCGGACGCCCATCAAGATGGCCGCCGGCGGGGCGGTCGCCGGGGGCGACGGCTGGCCCCCCTCCGACCCCGGGGCCTGCGCGTTCGAGATGGCGTACGCGGGGCACGCGGAGGGGCGGCAGGAGGGCAGGCTGGACTCGTTCGACGAGGCCTTCGCCCGGCGGCGGTCGCTGGGCCGAGGGCCGTCGGCTGCGGGGAGCTGCGGGGAGCTGAGGCCGGTGCTGCCCGACAAGATGGCCGCCCCACGCTACCTCCAGCCCGGCCCGGTCTTCCTCCCGCCGCTCTGCGCCTCGCCTCACCAGCCCCGCCGCCCCCCGGCGCAGCACGCGTTCCTGCAGCAGCCTCGCTACCAGGGCTGCCAGCCGCAGCGGTTCCCGCAGGCGGCCGGAGGGGCCATGCAGCAGTACATGCACGGGTGCGGGCAGCAGGAGCTGCAGGGAGAGACGATGTACAGGAGCAACGCACACACGATGCCAGGTAACTGAGGCAGGGGCAGAACCGGATTGGGGGGGGGGGGGAATGTTTCGGGGTGTTCATCGCTGGGGGTGGGGGAGCGAACTTCTCTCCATGTGCGTTTTGGGCCCTGGCAGCCCATTCAAGATGTCTACCCCCCCCCCCCCCCCCCCCCCACACACACCTCTCCCTCTCTGCCACCCCTCTCTTTTGTTTTACACACTTATAATTCTTTATTTTTTCTGTTCTTAATTTTAGTTCAGCTGGGAATGTTTTCTATTTTTTTTTGGTGTTAAATATTTTTTATTAGAAGTAAGCTCATATCAAGATAAGGATATACATGTCGCATACATTCTTAATATTATTAATACTAACAATTAATTCTAATTTGTACTTCTATGAGTTTTTCATTTTTAATATAGATAGGAAATAAAAGAGAAAAATAAAATAAAGATAGGGATTCAGAAAGATGAATGAAGTATTAAGCAGTTTGCACATCATTGGAGATATATAGAAACATAGACAATAGGTGCAGGAGTAGGCCATTCGGCCCTTCGAGCCTGCACCGCCATTCATATGATCATGGCTGATCATCCAACTCAGTATCCCGTACCTGCCTTCTCTCCATATCCCCTGATCCCTTTAGCCACAAGGGCCACATCTAACGCCCTCTTAAATATAGCCAATGAACTGGCCTCAACTACCCTCTGTGGCAGAGAATTCCAGAGACTCACCACTCTCTGTGTAAAGAATGTTTTCCTCATCTCTGTCTTAAAGGAATTCCCCCTTATCCTTAGACTGTGACCCCTTGTTCTGGACTCCCCCAACATCGGGAACAATCTTCCTGCATCTAGCCTGTCCAACCCCTTAAGAATTTTATATCATGGGTTATTATATGTAAATCTTCGTCTAATTCTTCTCGCACCGAACCACTTTGACCATTTAAATATTCAATAAATGGAGACCGTGTCCCTCTGAATTGATCCAACTTGCCCAGAAGGACAAGTCTTAATCTTTCCAGATGAAGTGTCTCCGACATTTCAGTGATCCACCTTTCCAAAATGTCAATATTAGTTTTGTTCCCAATTATTAAACTGTAATCGATAAAAATTCTTTGATTCTTGCCACCCCGCTCACCCCCTCACCCCCTTGCCTTACAGTGCCCCCCCCACTGCAATGCCCGCAGTACCTGCCCGCCCGACCCCGGCTGGAACCCGATGGTGGCGGCGCTGCCCAGCTCCTCTCCTCCCCCCACGGCAAGCTGCTGGCCCAGCAACTCTACCCCGCCAACCTCTTCTGGGAGCAGGTAGGCCGCAGGCTTCTGGGTAACCGGGGGCAACGGGAGGATGAGGCGCATGTGAGGGGTGTGGGGTGGGGGCGGGGGGGGGTTACGGGGCATAATGGGGTTTCGCGGGGGGGGGGCATACTCCCCCATGGAGTGGGGGGAGCTTAAAATGGGCGATTCTGGGCATGACGGGGCATATGCGGGCCTAATAGGGATTTATCTGGGCCTAATGGCAGTGTAATGGGACGTATCGGGTTGTGCGGTGGGGCTGGAAGAGTGGGGGGGGGTCAGGGTGGGGGGGGGTTGTGGACCATGAGGGGGTGCATGAGGCCCTGAACCATCCTCTCTCCTCCTCACCATAGCAACACCAGGCACCTCCATCCTGCAGTGCCCTGAACAGCCACAGGTAAGGGCGCGATGGGCCGTGGGGGTGGGAGCGGGGGGGGTGAGGAGCAGGCGTGAGGGGTGGTGGGGGGGGGGGAGAAATCCCAGTCAGGGTAAGGAGAGTCTGGAGTCACCTATAGACCCAGTCGTACTGAGTCACACATTGTGTCGGAAGGAACTGCAGACGCTGGTTTACACCGAAGATAGACACAAAGTGCTGGAGTAACTCAGCGGGACAGGCAGCGTCTCTGGAGAGAAGGAACGGGCGACGTTTCGGGTCGAGACCTTGCTTCCATTCACACATTCACACACACGGACAAAAATAGACACTTATAATCTTATACATGTGTAGTCACGTATAATCAGATATGGACCCAGACCCAGTTAGGAAGGCACATTTTCAACCTTTAAGTACTTTAAGCTCCATAGACGTGCAGATTTGTTGATTAATTGTAAAAATTGTTCCCAGTGTGTGTAGGATAGTGTGAGCATTGAATATAGGAGTAGGGAAGTAATGTTAAAATTGTACAAGGCATTGGTGAGACCAATTCTGGAGTATGGTGTACAATTTTGGTCGCCTAATTATAGGAAGGATGTCAACAAAATAGAGAGAGTACAGAGGAGATTTACTAGAATGTTGCCTGGGTTCCAGCAACTAAGTTACAGAGAAAGGTTGAACAAGTTAGGTCTTTATTCTTTGGAGCGCAGAAGGTTAAGGGGGGACTTGATTGAAGTCTTTAAAATGATGAAAGGGATAGACAGAGTTGACGTGGATAAGCTTTTCCCATTGAGGGTAGGGAAGATTCAAACAAGAGGGCATGACATGAGAATTAAGGGACAGAAGTTTAGGGGTAACATGAGGGGGAACTTCTTTACTCAGAGAGTGGTGGCTGTGTGGAATGAGCTTCCAGCGGAAGTGGTGGAGGCAGGATCGATTTTAACATTTAAAAGTAAAGTGGATAGGTATATGGACGGGAAGGGAATGGAGGGGTATGGTCTGAGTGCAGGTAGATGGGACTAGGGGAAAATAAATGGTCGGCACGGACTGGAAGGGCCGAGAAGTCCGGTTTCTGTGCTGTAATTGTTATATGGTTATATGGTTAGTGTGCGGGGATCGCTGGTCGGCACGGACTCGGTGGGCCGAAGGGCCTGTTTCCGAGCTGTAATTCTAAACTAAACTAAACCAAACTTCAACCAATATCCACACTCCCCACCCCCAAACTCTTCACACACTTTAGACTTTCGAGATATTTGGCGCAGAAACAGGCCCTTCGGCCCACCGAGTCTGCGCCGACCAGCGATCGCCCCGTGCACTAGCACGATCCTACACACACACACTGGGGGACAGTTTACAATGTGCAGAAGCCAATTAACCTACAAACCCGCACGTCTTTGGGGTGTGGGAGGAAACCGGAGCTCCCTGGTCGCGGGGAGACAACGTGCGAACTCCGTACAGACAGCACCCGTAGTCGGGATCGAACCCGGGTCTCTGGCGCTGTGATGCAGGGTTGTGGACATTGGTGGGGGTGAGGGGGTGGGGGGTGAGGGGGGGTGGGGGTTGATGTTGGTCCTAACCCGCCCTGTGTTCTGTTTCTCCACTGCGGGCAGAAGAAGTCCAGAGGAGAGGGAGGAGATGGCTTACCCCGTCAGCTGCAGCTACTGCAAGGAACAGTTCCGCAGCGTCGCATGTTTGCAGGCCCACGCCGGGCACGGGGGCTGCATGGGCCCACCTCACGCCGTGATGCAGGTCAGTCAGCCCCGGCGTGCAGACGCCTCAAACCTGAGGTAAAGTCGGGAACCCCAGCCAACACTCTGGGTTCTCGATTCCCCTACTAATGGGTAAAAGACTCCGTTCACCCGCCCTGTCTGTTCACAGCTCTCGTGAATTTTATATTCAATAAGAGCACTGTGTTATTTGAAGGATGTCGTCAAGCTAGAGAGGATTTACGAGGATGTGGCCGGGACTCGAGGGGCGTGAGCTACAGGGAGAGGTTGAGCAGGCTGGGTCTCTATTCCTTGGAGCGCAGGAGGATGAGGGGTGATATTATAGAGGTGTATAAAATCATGAGAGGAATAGATCGGGTAGACAGACGCACAGAGTCTCTTGCCCCAGAGTAGGGGAATCGAGGACCAGAGGACACGGGTTCAAGGTGAAGGGGAAAAGATTTAATAGGAACCCGAGGGGCGACTTTTTCACACAGAGGGTGGTGGGTGTATGGAACGAGCTGCCGGAGGAGGTAGTTGAGGCGTTTAACAGACAATTAGATAGGACAGGTTTGGAAGGATATGGGCCAAACGCGGGCAGGTGGGACTAGTGCGGGGACGGATACAGGGCTGTCTGGGCTGGTGCAGCTGGGACATGTTGGCCGGTGTGGGCAAGTCGGGCCGAAGGGCCTGTTTCCACGCTGTACCACTCTATGATATAAATACAATCAGTTCAAACTCGTACAATAGGTGGAGCAAAGGGCAGAATGTAGTTCGCAGCATTGTTATGCACCAGTTCAGAAACCAGATGCAATCTTGAAGGGTGTCAGCCCGCAATATTGCCTATTTCCTTCGCTCCATAGATGCAGCC
Organism: Raja brachyura; assembly: GCA_963514005.1. The sequence continues at coordinate 139,404 of CAUPSL010001055.1, forward strand.
TCACCCGCTGAGTTTCTCCAGCGTTTTTGTCAGCCTACAATCTTCTATGGACTGTGCCTTTGGCTGCACTATGGACTTTGGTTTTGCAAGCTTATAATTATGAAGTATTATTGATTAATATATATTTAGTTATGTAATTGCGTTTACTGGCCTGTTAAGATGCTGCTAGTAAGAATGTCCTTGTCCCAATGCAGATACATACATCTGATAATCTGTCTGAAGAAGGGTCCCCACCCAAAACATCACCCATCCTTTTTCTCCAGTGATGCTGCCTGAGCCGCTGAGTTACTCCAGCACTCTGTGTCTATCTATGGTATAAACCCTCATCTGCAGTTCCTTCCGGCACCTATGACACCTGAACACTCCTGCATTCTGAAATGAGTGTCATGGCCTCCATCTATGACTTTCTCATCCTCTCTCTCTGTCCTCTGTTGCTCTCTCTTACTCTCTCTCTCTCTCTCCCCCCCCCATCTCTGTCGCTCTCTGTCAGCCTGCCCCCCACTCTCTTTCTGTTTAAGAAGGAACTGCAGATGCTGGAAAATCGAAGGTAGACAAAAATGCTGGAGAAACTCAGCGGGTTCGGCAGCATCTATGGAGCGAAGGAAATAGGCAACGTTTCGGTCTGAAGAAGGGTTTCGGCCCGAAATGTTGCCTATTTCCTTCGCTCCATTGATGCTGCTGCACCCGCTGAGTTTCCCCAGCATTTTTGTGTACCCCCTCTCTCTCCCTCTCTCTCTCTGCCCCCTTCTCTCCCCCAATTCCCTCCCTCCTCTCCCACTATCTCTCCCTCCCTCTCCCCTTGTTTAAGAAACAGTTAGACAGGTACATGGATAGGACAGGTCTGGAGGGATATGGGCCAAACGCGGGCTGGTGGGACTAGTGTAGATGGGACATGTGGGCAAGTTGGGCTGAAGGGCCATTTGGGAGTGGGAAAGTTGGCAACCGTAGCTGTATGTGTACACTATGGACGGCTCGATTGTAATCACGTATTGTCTTTGCGCTGGCCGGATAGCTCGCAACAAAATAGCTTTACACTGTCCCTCTGTACACGTGACGTTAAACTCAACTCAACTCAGCTGGTGACTTTTTGCATCTTTGTTTTGCGTAGAATGACTGTCAGAAGGCGTTGAGGAACGCCGGCTACCTATCGCCGCACCTCCCGACCAGCGCCATGACCATGAAGGCCACGCTGGGCGAGGGTTGCCCTCAAGATGGCTTCCTGGGAGAGGCGACGGGCGACTTCCTTTCTGCACAGGAAGTGGCCATACTGAGCAATTTGGTCAACTACTCGCCAACCCAGGTGGATAAATCTCCTCCACCCTCCGTCCCCGTGCCTTCCACACCCGGTCCCCCGGTTCACCCCCGACGCTAAGGCCCACTGGGCAGGAACTGAAGAGGCCAGCATGGCGGGAGGCGTTGTGGGGAGGGTCTATAAGCCGCTGGGGTAGAGAGGTTCTTCTGCAGTTGTACAGGGCTCTGGTGAGACCACATCTGGAATATTGTGTACAGTTTTGGTCTCCTAATCTGAGGAAGGACATCCTTGTGATTGAGGCAGTGCAGCGTAGGTTCACCAGATTGATCCCTGGGATGGCGGGACTGTCATATGAGGAAAGATTGAAAAGACCAGGCTTGTATTCACTGGAGTTTAGAAGGATGAGGGGGGGGATCTTATAGAAACATATAAAATTATAAAAGGACTGGACAAGCTAGATGCAGGAAAAATGTTCCCAATGTTGAGCGAGTCCAGAACCAGGGGCCACACAGTCTTAGAATAAAGGGGAGGTCATTTAAAACTGAGGTGGGGAAACACTTTTTCTCACAGAGCGTTGTGAGTCTGTGGAATTCTCTGCCTCAGAGGGCGGTGGAGGCCGGTTCTCTGGATGCTTTCAAGAGAGAGCTAGATAGGGCTCTTAAAGATAGCGGGGTCAGGGGATATGGGGAGAAGGCAGGAACGGGGATGATCAGCCATGATCACATTGAATGGCGGTGCTGGATCGGAGGGCTGAATAGAATCATAGAAAATAGTTGCAGGAGGAGGCCATTTGGCCCTTCGAGCCTGCACCGCCATTCAATATAATCATGGCTGATCATCCAACTCAGTATCCCGTACCTGCCTTCTCTCCATACCCCCTGATCCCTTTAGCCACAAGGGCCACATCTAACTCCCTCTTAAATATAGCCAATGAACTGGCCTCAACTACCTTCTGCGGCAGAGAATTAATTCCACAGAATGGCCTCCTCCTCCTGCACCTATTGTCTATTGTCTAGAGTCTCGACCCAAAACGTCGCCTATCTCCTTCGTTCCTTAGATGCTGCTGCACCCGCTGAGTTTCTCCAGCTTTTTGTGTAACCCTCGATTCTCCAGCATCTGCAGTTCCTTCTTTAACACGTCTATTGTCTATTGATTGTCTAACCACCGCTGGTGGGTGTTTAACATTAACCGCGAGTTTCGTGCCCCCCCCCTTCCCCCACAGACCAGCGAAGTCTTCAGCCGCGAGGGTCCGCCCGTCAGCCGGTATCGCAGCCTCCTCCGCTCCCCCCGGATCGAGGACACAGTCTACTCCCCTCAACACAACGGGCATCCTGGACCGCCCCACTTCACCCCGAGGCCCATGTTGGACCCCGCCCGCCCGGGTACAGGGCTCTACGCCAGGCTGGGCGCCCACAACGCCAGCGCCTCCCCCTTCAACAACCACCTGAGTAAGTCAGCTTTTACTTCTATAATTGCCGCGTTTAACAAGGTGCAGCAAAATATTTTGTCTTGCACGCTAATTTAGTTCAAGATTCAAGAGAGTTTATTGTCATTTGTCCCAGATAGGACAATGAAATTCTTGCTTTGCTTCAGCACAACAGAACATAGACGGCATTGACTACAGAACAGATCAGTCTGTCCATATACCATTATATAAATATATACACACATTAATAAATAAACTGATAAAGTGCAAATAAACAGATAATGGGCTATTAATGTTCAGAGTTTTGTCCGAGCCGAGTTTAATAGCCTGATGGCTGTGGGGGAGTAGCTTTTCCTGAACCTGGTCGTTGCAGTCTTCAGGCTCCTGTACCTTCTTCCTGAAGGTTGCGGGGAGATGAGTGTGTGGCCAGGGTGGTGTGGGTCCTTGATGGTACTGCCGGTCTTTTTGAGGCAGCGACTGCGATAGATCCCCTCGATGGAAGGGAGGTCAGAGCCAATGATGGACTGGGCAGTGTTTACTACTTTTTGTAGTCTTTTCCTCTCCAGGGCGCTCAAGTTGCCGAACCAAGCCACGATGCAACCGGTCAGCAAGCTCTCTACTGTGCACCTGTAGAAGTTAAAGAGTTACAAGAGGATTTCAGTACAGGAGTAAAGAGGCTCTTCTGTAGTTGTATAGGGCTCTGGTGAGACCACTTCTGGAGTATTGCGTACAGTTTTGGTCTCCTAATTTGAGGAAGGACATCCTTGTGATTGAGGCAGTGCAGCGTAGGTTCACCAGATTGATCCCTGGGATGGCGGGACTGTCATATGAGGAAAGATTGAAAAGACTAGGCTTGTATTCACTGGTGTTTAGAAGGATGAGGGGGATCTTATAGAAACATATAAAATTATAAAAGGACTGGACAAGCTAGATGCAGGAAAAATGTTCCCCATGTTGGGCGAGTCCAGAACCAGCCGCCACACAGTCTTAGAATAAAGGGGAGGTCATTTAAGACCGAGGTGAGAAAAAAAAACGTTTTCACCCAGAGAGTTGTGAATTTGTGGAATTCCCTGCCATGGAGGCCAGTGGAGGCCAAGTCACTGGATGGATTTAAGAGAGAGTTGGATAGAGCTCTAGGGGCTAGTGGAGTCAAGGGATATGGGGAGAAGGCAGGAACGGGTTATTGATTGGGGACGATCAGCTATGATCGCAATGAATGGTGGTGCTAGCTCGAAGGGGCTGAATGGCCTCCTCCTGCACCTATTGTCTATGTTTCTATGTCACGTGTACCGAGGTACAGCGAATAACTTTGTCGTGCGGACTGGTTTAATTTAGTTTATCATTGCCCTTTGTCAATCGAAAATTGTTATTGTGTAAGAAAGAACTGCAGATGCTGGTTTAAATGGAAGGTAGACACAACATGCTGGAGTAACTCAGCGGGACAGGCAGCATCTCTGGAGAGAAGGAATGGGCGACGTTTCGGGTTGAGACCCTTAAGGGTTAGGGTTAGGGCACAGGGACAGTGAAAAGCTTTATCCTGCATGCTGGTTAATATATAGAAAATAGGTGCAAGAGTAGGCCATTCGGCCCTTCGAGCCAGCACCACCATTCAATGTGATCATGGCTGTTCATCCAACTCAGTATCCCATACCTGCCTTCTCTACATACCTCCTGATCCCTTTAGCCACATCTAACTCCCTCTTAAATATAGCCAATGAACTGGCCTCAACTACCTTCTGTGGCAGAGAATTCCAGAGACTCACCACTCTCTGTGTAAAGAATGTTTTCCTCATTTCAGTCCTAAAGGATTTCCCCCTTATCCTTAGACTGTGACCCCTTGTTCTGGACTCCCCCAACATCGGGAACAATCTTCCTGCATCTAGCTTGTCCAACCCTTTAAGAATTTTGTAAGTTTCTATAAGATCCCCCCCTCAATCTTCTAAATTCCAGCGAGTACAAGCCAAGTCTATCCAGTCTTTCCTCATATGGAAGTCTTGACATCCCTGGAATCAGTCTGGTGAATCTTCTCTGTACCCCCTCATTCAATGTGATCACGGCTGATCATCCACAATCAGTACCCCGTTCCTGCCTTCTCCCCATATCCCCTGACTCCGCTATTTTTAAGAGCCCTATCTAGCTCTCTCTTGAAAACATCCAGTGAATCGGCCTCCACTGCCTTCTGTGGCGGAGAATTCCACAGATTCACAACTCTCCGGGTGAAAACGTTTTTCCCCATCTCAGTCCTAAATGGCCGACCCCTTATTCAGAAACTGTGTGTGACCCCTGGTTCTGGACTCCCCCCAACATCGGAAACAGGTTTCCTGCCTCTAGCGTGTCCAAACCCGTAATAATTTTATATGTTTCTATAAGTTTAGTTTAGTAAATGGTTGAAAACTTTTGAAGATGGGTCTCGACCCGAAACGTCACCCATTCCTTCTCTCCAGAGATGCTGCCTGTCCCGTTGAGTTACTACAGTATTTTGTGCCTCTAACTTTGTTAAAATTCCTCGGAATCAATATCACCAACTTATCGAGGATATAAAATCATGAGAAGAATAGATCGGGATAGTCTCTTGCCCAGAGTAGGGGAATCGAGGACCAGAGGACATAGGTTCAAGGTGAAGGGGAGAAGATTTAATAGGAATCTGAGGGGTAACTTTTCCACACAGAGGGTGGTGGGTGTATGGAACGAGCTGCCGGAGGAGGTAGTTGAGGCTGGGACTATCCCAACGTTTAAGAAACAGTTAGACAGGTACATGGATAGGACAGGTTTGGAGGTATATGGACCAAACGCGGGCAGGTGGGACTAGTGTGGATGGGACATGTTGGCCGGTGTGGGCAGGTTGGGCCGAAGGGCCTGTTTCCACACTGTATCACCCTGTGAGATGTTTCGAGTTGTTGTCCGACGGTGATGGTTGTGTGTTTCCTGTGCACAGACGGATACGACTGTACGATCGACGACTGTGTATCTGTGGGGGACAGCCACTCGCCGTAAGTATCATAGAACCATCGACAACAGGTGCAGGAGTAGAGGCCATTCGGCCCTTCCAGCCAGCATCGCCATTCAATGTGATCATGGCTGATCATCCCCAATCAGTACCCCGTTCCTGCCTTCTCCCCATATCCCCTGACTCCGCTATCTTTAAGAGCCCTATCTAGCTCTCCATTGAAAGCATCCAGAGAACCGGCCTCCACCGCCCTCTGAGGCAGAGAATTCCACAGACTCACCACTCTCTGTGAGAAAAAGTGTTTCCTCGTCTCCGTTCTAAATGGCCGACCCCTTATTCTTAAACTGTGTGTGTGGCCCCTGGTTCTGGACTCCCCCCACATCAGAAACATGTTTCCTGCCTCTAGCGTGTCCAAACCCTTAATAATCTTATACGTTTCAATGAGAACCTCTCTCATCCTTCTAAACTCCAGAGTGTACAAGCCCAGCCGCTCCATTCTCTCAGCATATGACAGTCCCGCCATCCCGGGAATTAACCTTGTAAACCTACGCTGGGCTACCTCAATAGCAAGAATGTCCTTCCTCAAATTAGGGGACCAAAATTGCACACAATATAGTGAATCGGAGACGGACACAAACTAATTGGGACGGGGAGCGTCTCTGGAGAGAAGGAACAGGTGACGTTTCGGGTCGAGACCCTTCTGCAGACTGAGAGTCGGGGGGGAGAGGGAAACGAGAGATATAGGCGGTGATGAGGAGAGATAAAGAACAATGAATGAAAGATACGCAAAAAAGTATCGATGATAAAGGAAACAGGCCGTTGTAAGCTGTTTGCTGGGTGAGAACGAGAAGCTGGTGCGACTTGGTTGGGGGAGGGATGGAGAGAGAGGGAACGTCGTGGTCAGGATCGAACCTGGGTCTCTGGCGCCGTGAGGTAGCAGCTCTACCCGCTGTGCCACCGTTCCGCAAAAAGTCGAGTCAATAATGTAGAGAATAGCCAGTATGAGTAAAACTCCCAGAGAAGGGAGTGGAACTTGGAGTTTTCAGACTAGTAGGATCAGAGGGCACAGCCTCAGAATTAAAGGACGTTCCTTCAGGAAGGAGACGTGGAGGAATTTCTTTAGTCAGAGGGCGGTGAATCTGTGGAGGCCACAAGTCAGTGGATATTTTTAAGGCAGAGAGATAGATAGATTCTTGATTAGTGCGGGTGTCAGGGGTTGTGGGGAGAAGGCATAGGAGGGATTGTGGGGGTTAGGAGGGAGAGATAGATCAGCCATGATTGAATGGCGGAGACGACTCGATGGGCCGAATGGACTAATTCTGCTCCTATTTGTCATGTGTGATAACAAGTCAGGGAGACAGGACGTAAATATGGCGTTTAGTTTAGTTTGGAGACACAGCGCGGAAACAGGCCCTTCGGCCCACCGAGTCCGCACCGACCTGCGATCCCCAGCACACTAACACTATCCTACACACACTAGGGACAATTTACATTTACACTAAGCCAATTAGCCTACAAACCTGCACGTCTTTGGAGTGTGGGAGGGAACCGGAGAACTCGAGGAAAACCCATGCGGGACACAGGGAGAACGTGCAAACTCCGTACAGACAGCACCAGTGGAACCCGGGTTTCTGGCGCTGCGAGCGCTGTAAGGCGGAAATTCTACCGCTGCACCACCCGTTTGAACCTTCAGAAGAGCAGGTGTCAGTCGAGTGGTTAAGGCCTAACAAGCGGTGACCTGAAAACCAAGTGTGTGTGGGTGACGTAGGCCTCAGATTCAGATCACCTTTATTGTCATTCAGAACAAGATTTCGTGCCTGCAGTCATACATATATTAAACGTAACAAAAACACACAATAAACACAAATTTAACATCCACCAGGTAGATTGGCTTTCCACGATGAGACAGGGGCATGAGGGCATGCCCCACTTGTGACTTTCAATAGACAATAGGTGCAGGAGGATGCCATTCGGCCCTTCGAGCCAGCACCGCCATTCAATGTGATCACGGCTGATCATCCACAATCAGTACCCCGTTCCTGCCTTCTCCCCATATCCCCTGACTCCGCTATTTTTAAAAGGCCCATCTACCTCTATAACCATATAACAATTACAGCACGGAAACAGGCCCTCTCGGCCCTTCCAGTCCGTGCCGACCATTTATTCTCCCCTAGTCCCTAGTACCTGCACTCAGACCATACCCCTCCATTCCCTTCCCGTCCATATACCTATCCACTTTACTTTTAAATGTTAAAATCGATCCTGCCTCCACCACTTCTGCTGGAAGATCATTCCACACAGCCACCACTCTCTGAGTAAAGAAGTTCCCCCTCATGTTACCCCTAAACTTCTGTCCCTTAATTCTCATGTCATGCCTTCTTGTTTGAATCTTCCCTACCCTCAATGGGAAAAGCTTATCCACGTCAGCTCTGTCTATCCCTTTCATCATTTTAAAGGCCTCAATCAAGTCCCCCTTTAACCTTCTGCGCTCCAAAGACCTCTCTCTTGAAAGCATCCAGAGAACCTGCCTCCACCGCCCTCTGAAGCAGAGAATTCCACAGACTCACAACTCTCTGTGAGAAAAAGTGTTTCCTCGTCTCCGTTCTAAATGGCCTACTCCTTATTCTTAAACTGTGTGTGTGGCCCCTGGTTCTGGACTCCCCCAACATCGGGAACATGTTTCCTGCCTCTAGCGTGTCCAAACCCTTAATCATTTTATATGTTTCAATGAGATCCCCTCTCATCCTTCTAAATTCCAGAGTAAATAAGCCCAGCTGCTCCATTCTCATAGAAACATAGAAAATAGGTGCAGGAGGAGGCCATTAGGCCGTTCGGCCCTTCGGGCCAGCACCGCCATTCATTGTGATCATGGCTGATCGTCCCCAATCATTAACCCATGCCAGCCTTCTCCCCATATCCTTTGACTCCACAAGCCCCTAGAGCTCTATCCAACTCTCTCTTAAATCCATCCAGTGACTTGGCCTCCACTGCCCTCTGTGGCAGGGAATTCCACAAATTCACAACTCTCTGGGTGGAAACGTTTTTTCTCACCTCAGTCTTAAATGACCTCCCCTTTATTCCAAGACTGTGTGGCCTCTGGTTCTGGACTCGCCCAACATTGGGAACATTTTTCCTGCTTAATTCTCTCAGCATGTGACAGTCCCGCCATCCTGGGAATTAACCTGGTGAACCTACGCTGGGCTCCCTCAATAGCAAGAATGTCCTTCCTCAAATTAGGGGACCACAACGGCGCACAATACTCCATGTCAGCAGAACTGCCGACTTATCAGGTCACCAAAATAGTCGCGGTGAGACGGCTACTGGATTTTGAACTCCGCTGTCTCTCTCCCCCCCCCCCCCCCCCCCTGCAGCCGCATTAACGTCGGGGAGGGGTACCAGGCGGAGCTGCCGGAGGTGGACGGGGCGATGCCCGCAGGGGGGGCAGATCACCCCGCCAAGCTGGCGTGGCAACCCTGGAGAGAGCTGGTGGAGTGTCCGGAGGCACAGCGGAGAGGTGAGGGGGGGGAGGTGGTGGTGGGAGGGGGGGGGGGTGAGGGGCAGAGGGAGAGCAGGGGAGGGAGAGGGGGGTGGGGAAGGGGAGGGGTTGAGAGGAGGGACAGGTGAGGGGGAGGGGAGGTGGGGGGAGGGTGAGAAGGAGAGGGGGGGGGTGATGGGGGGGAACCGCACTGCGGGAGGTGAAGAAGGGGAGCGGGGGAGGGGAGGTGAGGAGAGGGGCGGTGGGGAGGGAGAGGGGAGTGAGGGGAGTGGGACGGGGAGAGGAGGAGATGGGGGTGGGTTGGGGATGGGGGAGGGGAGTGGGAGGGAGAGGGGGGGTTGGGAAGGGTAGAGGGGGCACTGTGCTGAGGGGGGAGGTGGGGAAGGGAGAGGGATGGGGCGGTGAGTAGCGAGAGGTGAGGGGAGGGAGAGGAGGAGATGGGGGTGGGTTGGGGATGGGGGAGGGGAGTGGGAGGGAGAGGGGGGTTGGGAAGGGTAGAGGGGGGCACTGTGCTGCGGGTGGCGAGGGAGAGGGTGGGGCGGTGAGTAGGGAGAGGGAGAGGGGAGGAGGGGAGCGAGGGGGAGGGGAGGAACTTTGTGCCGTCCAGTGTAGAACGCCGTGGTGAATGTTTGTGTTAAATTCTATCATGTATTGTGTGTTCTCTTTTTAAGTGTGTCGCTGCTGGCAAATTCATATCACTGCACCCTCGGGTGTATGTGACGAGTAAAGTTGACTTTGACTTTGGAGGGAGAGGGGGCGGAGGTGGGAGCTGCGTTAGGGAGGGAGAGGGATGGATTGACTGGAGTGTTTCTCGTTACCAGTGGAGGATCTGTTAAACGTGGCCTGCTCCAGCGCACTCCCCGGAGGTGGCCTGAACCGTGAGTTCGCGCTACATTGCCTGAGCGAAGTCAATGGAGACACACTGGTGAGTAACTCCGCTCCTCCCTCCCTCCCTACCGCCTCCCAGACTCACCCTCTTTATTTCCCCCCCGCCTTGCTATTGTGGGAGTGCAGCGTAGGTTCACCAGGTTAATTCCCGGGATGGCGGCCTTAGGCGGTGCAGGGCCCAATTGGGAACCATTTTGGCGAGCTCCAGGTCCCCAGCCTAGGTCTGTCAGCCCTGTTATTTAGTCTATACTATGAAATTGTCCACTATGGTGCTATGGATTCTACACTGTCTGACTCTCTCCTGCTCTCAGTCTGACTGTCAGTACTTCCGCTGGCTTCCAACATTCACCCTAGGTGCTAATTACCATTAAACTGCATTATGAGATTGGACACAATGCCCTTGGAGACAGCGGCTGTTTGGACGGGAGGAGACCTAATTTGAGGAAGGACATTCTTGCTATTAATTGAGTGCAGCGTAGGTTCACCAGGTTAATTCCCGGGATGGCGGGACTGTCATATGCTGAGAGAATGGAGCGGCTGGGCTTGTACACTCTGGAGTTTAGAAGGACGAGAGGGGATCTTATTGAAACATAGAAGATTTTTAAGGGTTTGGACACACTGGAGGCAGGAAACATGTTCCTGATGTTGGGGGAGTCCAGAACCAGGGGTCACACACACAGTTTAAGAATAAGGGGTCGGCCATTTAGAACGGAGACGAGGAAACACTTTTTCTCACAGAGAGTGGTGAGTCTGTGGAATTCTCTGCCTCAGAGGGCGGTGGAGGCCGGTTCTCTGGATGCTTTCAAGAGAGAGCTAGATAGGGCTCTTAAAGATAGTGGAGTCAGGGGATATGGGGAGAAGGCAGGAACGGGGTACTGATTGGGGATGATCAGCCATGATCACATTGAATGGCGGTGCTGGCACGAAGGGCTGAATGGCCTCTACTCCTGCACCTGTTGTTTATTGCATTCCAAGACAGTGAGGAATGTGGAGGAGTTACTGTGGGGGATGTTCATGTTAAAATGTATTTTGTGTGTTCCATTGCTTTTTATTGTATGCCAGCAGAAGTGGTGGAGGCAGGATCGATTTTAACATTTAAAAGTAAAGTGGATAGGTATATGGACGGGAAGGGAATGGAGGGGTATGGTCTGAGTGCAGGTAGATGGGACTAGGGGAAAATAAATGGTCGGCACGGACTGGAAGGGCCGAGAAGGCCTGTTTCCGTGCTGTAATTGTTATATGGTTATATGTTATATGGACAGAATTCTCAAATGAAATTCCTCGTACCTTGCAAAACATACTTGCCTAATAAAGTATTATTGTAAGTGTGATAAGTGAAAGCAGCAGGATTAGGCCATTCGGCCCATCTAGTCTACTCCACCATTCGATCATGGCCGATCTATCTCTCCCTCCCAACCCCATTCTCCTGCCTTCTCCCCGTAACCCCCAACGCCACACTAATGAAGAATCTAAGATAGGGCTCTTAAAGATAGCGGAGTCAGGGGATATGTGGAGAAGGCAGGAACGGGGTACTGATTGGGGATGATCAGCCATGATCACATTGAATGGCGGTGCTGGCTCGAAGGGCTGAATGGCCTCCTGCACCTATTGTCTACGATAGACACCAAAAGTTGGAGTAACTCAGCGGGACAGGCAGCATCTCTGGAGAGAACGAATGGGTCGAGACCCTTTTTCAGAATCTATCTATCTCTGCCTTAAAAATATCCACTGACTTGTGGCCTGCACAGCCGTCTGTGGCAAAGAATTCCACAGATTCAACACCCCCTGACTAAAGAAATTCCTCCTCATCTCCTTCCTAAAGGAACGTCCTTTAATTCTGAGGCTGTGCCCTCTGGTCCTGGACTCTCCCACTAGTGGAAACATCCTCTCCACATCCACTCTATCCGGGCCTTTCATTATTCGGTAAAGTTTCAATGAGGTCCCCCCCTCATCCTTCTAAACTCCAGCGAGTACAGGCCCAGCGCCGACAAACGCTCATCGTACGTTAACCCACTCATTCCCGGGATCTCCTCCCTCATTCCCGTCCCGTCCGCCCCAGATTCGGGGTAGCAGCCCGAGTCCCAGTGACAATGAGTGGCACGGCGGTACTGTGGGTAGAGCTGCTGCCTCACAGCGCCAGAGACCCGGGTTCGATCCTGACTACGGGTGCTGCCTGTAGGGAGTTTGCACGTTCTCCCCATGGCTTTTCTCCGGGTGCTCCGGTTTCCTCCCACACTCCCGAGACGTGCGGCCTTGTGGGCTAATTGGCTTCTGAAAAAATCGTTCCGTAAAGAACTCCTGCACGTTCTCCCCGGGACCTGCGTGGGTTTTCTCCGGGCGCTCCGGTTTCCTCCCACACTCCAAAGACGTGCGGGTTTGTAGGTTAATTGGCTTTGGTATAAATGTAAAAATTGTCCCTAGTGTGTGTGTGTGTGTGGGGTAGTGCTAGCGTGCGTGATGATCGCTGGTCGGCGTGGACCAGGCGGGCCGGTTTCGAAACTAAACTGCCATGGACTGACCCGTGCGTGCGCCTGTCATTCGCCGTTACAGGTGGCTCTGGAGCGACTGCTGCTGAACAGTGGAGAGAGATCTCCCTCCCACCCTCTGGCTGATTATCATTACACAGGTATGTGAAGGGGAACCATGCGTGGGGCCGGGCAGCCGGGGTCACCCCTCCACCGACACCACCCCCCCCCCCCCCCCCACCCCCACCTCACTGCCAAGAGTGCTTAGCTAGAATGTCCCCTAATATGAGGAAGGACATTCTTGCTATTGAGGGAGCCCAGCGTAGGTTCACCAGGTTAATTCCCGGGATGGCGGGACTGTCATACGCTGAGAGAATGGAGCGGCTGGGCTTGTACACTCTGGAGTTTAGAAGGATGAGAGGATATCTTATTGAAACAAATAAGATTGTTAAGGGTTTGGACACGCTAGAGGCAGGAAACATGTTCCCGGTGTTGGGGGAGTGCAGAACCAGGGACAGTTTAAGAATAAGGGGTAAGCCATTTAGAACGGAGACGAGGAAAGACTTTTTCGACACAGAGAATTGTGAGTCTGTGGAATTCTCTGCCTCAGAGGGTGGTTCTCTGGATGCTTTCAAGAGAGAGCTAGATAGGGCTCTTAAAGATAGCGGAGTCAGGGGATATGGGGAGAAGGCAGGAACGGGGTACTGATTGGGGATGATCAGCCATGATCAGATTGAATGGCGGTGCTGGCTCGAAGGGCCGAATGGCCTCTACTCCTGCACCTATTGTCTATTGTCACCCACAACAGGAAGCAGCGGCTGGACCCCCGGCGAGAGAAGACTCTTCAATAAGGCGTTCGCTCTGCACCGCAAGGACTTCCGTGCCGTCCACAAGATGGTGGGTGCCAGCTCTCCCTCCTCACTGCTCCTCACCAACCCCTCCTCCCCTCACTGCCCCCCCCCCTCCTCACCTCCCCCTCCTATCCTCACCGCCCCCCCCCTTCTTCACCCCTCCCGCTAAGTTAGAGGGCTACGGGCCAAATGGGACCAGCAGTGATGGGACAGAGTAAATCGCCGGGGGCTAGCACGCATGGATGGGCTGAAGGGCCTGGGTGGGGGGTGATTTGGGGGATGGGTGGGGTTGATTTGGGGCCCCAGGCGGCAGTCCCACAAGCTCCGTCTTAGTGCGGGTGTCAGAGGTCTACGGGGAGAAGGCAGGAGACTGGGGCTAGGAGGGAGAGATAGATCAGCCACGAATGGCCTTAATCAGTCAGAGAATCGAGTACAGACGTTGGGAGGTCACGTTGCAGTCGTACAAGACGTTGGCGAGGCCGCATTTAGAATATTGATTCGGTTCTGGGCACCGTGTTACAGGAAAGATGCCGTCGAGCTTGAAAGGGTCCAGAGAAGATTCACAAGGATGTTGCCGGGACTAGAGGGTGTGAGCTACAGGGAGAGGTTGAGCAGGCTGGGTCTCTATTCCTTGGAGCGCAGGAGGATGAGGGGTGATCTTATGGAGGTGATGAGAGGAATAGATCGGGTAGACGCAGAGTCTCTTGCCCAGAGTAGGGGAATCGAGGACCAGAGGACACGGGTTCAAGGTGAAGGGGGAAAGATTTAATAGGAATCTGAGGGGTGACTTTTCTCACACAGAGGGTGGTGGGTGTATGGAACGAGCTGCCGGAGGAGGTAGTTGAGGCTGGGACTATCCCAATGTTTAACAGTTAGACAGGTACATGGATAGGACAGGTTTGGAGGGATATGGACCAAACGTGGGCAGGTGGGACTAGTGTAGATGGGACATGTGGGCAAGTTGGGCCGAAGGGCCTGTTTCCACTCTGTGCCACTCTATGACTACAATAGAATGGCAGAGTAGACCTGACGGGCCGAATGGCCTAATTCCACCCCTATCACTGATGAAGGTCTTACCGCCCGGTTTTCAGGTGCGAACCAAGAGCCTCGGTGAGTGCGTCGAGTATTACTACTCGTTTAAGAAGAGCTTGAAGTTTAACAAGAAGGCCCGGCCCAGGGCCTTGGAGGCCGACGAGGACTGGAGCAGCTTCTTCAGGCAGGGAACGGACTATGAGGTGAGGCGGGAGGGGAGGGGTGGGGGCTTAAAACGATGCTGACCACCTCATTCCCCCCCCCCCACCCTCCGACGTACGAGGAGCGTTCTATCACCTGTGGGCCAAAGGGCTTGTTCTTGCACTGTACAAGGGGTGCAGAGCCGCCTCTCCTCACAGCGCCAGAGACCCGGGTCCGATCTAGACATAGAAACATAGACAATAGGTGCAGGAGTAGGCCATTCGGCCCATCGAGCCTGCACCGCCATTCAATATGATCATGGCTGATCATCCAACTCAGTATCCCGTACCTGCCTTCTCTCCATACCCACCCCATCCCTTTAGCCACAAGGGCCACATCTAACTCCCTCTTAAATATAGCCAATGAACTGGCCTCAACTACCTTCTGTGGCAGAGAGTTCCACAGATTCACCACTCTCTGTGTGAAACAAAATCTTCTCATCTCGGTCCTAAAAAACTTCCCCCTTATCCTTAAACTGTGTGACCCCTTGTTCTGGACTTCCCCAACATCGGGAACAATCTTCCAGCATCTAGCCTGTCCAACCCCTTAAGAATTTTGTACGTTTCTATAAGATCCCCCACTCAATCTTCTAAATTCCAGCGAGTACAAGCCGAGTCTATCCAGTCTTTCTTCATCTGGAAGTCCAGCCATCCCAGGAATCAGTCTGGTGAACCTTCTCTGTACTCCCTCTATGGCAAGAATGTCCTTCCTCAGATTAGGAGACCAAAACTGTACGCAATACTCCAGGTGTGGTCTCACCAAGACCCTGTACAACTGCAGTACAACCTCCCTGCTCCTGTACTCAAACCCTTTTGCTCTGAATGTTAACATACCATTCGCTCCCGCCCACGGGTTCGATCCCAACCACAGGCTCTTGTTTGTACGTTCTCCCCGTGACCTGCGTGGGTTTTCTCCGGGTGCTCCGGTTCCTCCCACACTCCAAAGACGTGTGGTTTTGTGGGTTTAATCAGCTTGGTATAAATGTAAACTCGACCATCCTGTTTCCCGGCGGTGAATCTGTGGAATTCTTTGCCACAGACGGCGGTGGAGGCCACAAGTCAGTGGATATTTTTTAGGGCAGAGATAGATAGATCGTTGATTAGTGTGGTGTCAGGGGTTACGGGAGAAGGCAGGAGAATGGGGTTAGGAGGGAGAGATAGATCAGCCATGATTGAATGGCAGAGTAGACTTGATGGGCCGAATGGCCTTATTCTGCTCCTAGAACTCATAGAAAATATGTGCGGAAGTCGGCCATTCGGTCCTTGGAGCCAGCACTGCCATTCAATATGATCACTGCTGTGTTTGTGTGTGTGGGACGGGGGGGGGATGGGGGGGGGGGGGGGGGGGGGAGGGGAAGACATCAGTCAGGGGTCACTGGCTTTAAGAATAAGGAGTCAGCCAATTAGAACGGAGACGAGGAAACACTTTTTCTCACAGAGAGTGGTGAGTCCTGTGAATGAGAGGGGATCTTATTGAAACATATCAAATTATTAAGGGTTACACAAAAGCTGGAGAAACTCAGCGGGTGCAGCAGCATCTAAGGAGCGAAGGAGATAGGCGACGTTTCGGGTCGAGACCCTCCTTCAGGGTCTCAGATTATTAAGGGCTCGGACACGCTAGAGGCAGGAAACATGTTCCCGATGTTGGGGGAGTCCAGAACCAGGGGCCACACACACACAGTTTAAGAATAAGGAGTAAGCCATTTAGAACGGAGACGAGGAAACACTTTTTCTCACAGAGTGGTGAGTCTGTGGAATTCTCTGCCGCAGAGGGCGGTGGAGGCCGGTTCTCTGGATGCTTTCAAGCGAGAGCTGGATAGGGCTCTTAAAGATAGCGGAGTCAGGGGATATGGGGAGAAGGCAGGAACGGGGTACTGATTGTGGATGATCAGCCGTGATCACATTGAATGGTGGTGCTGGCTGGAAGGGCCGAATGGCCTACTCCTGCACCTATTGTCTATTGTCTATTGATCCGATTCACCACCGCGCTCGCTCTGCGGGTTGGGGCGTCGTAAACGGCTGTGGGTAACTCTCTGTGTGTGGGTCTCTCTCTCTCTGTCTGTCTGCATGCAGGTCTCCTTCAACAGCCCGCAGCCCGCACAGCCCCCCACCCAGAGGAGACGGTGTCTGCTCCCCCCTCACCAGCACCTTCCCCTGCAAACAGTGTGGCAAGTACGTTGGGGGAGAGAGAGGAGGAGAGAATGAGTGTGAGAGTGGTTGGGGAGAAAGATGGGGGGGGGGGAGAGGATGGGGGGGGGGGATAGAGAGGGAGGGGGAGAATGAGTGAGATAGAGAGTGAGACACACACACACATACGTTTTGTCACACTCTCGCACATATACACACACTCACACAGATGCAGACACACACACAGGCAGACGTGCACGCAGACATACCTACACTCACAGAGATACACTCACGCACACACACACGCACACTCAGAGACACTCACGCACACACACTCACACGCTCACGCACACACACTCACGCACACACGCTCACGCACACACTCAGACACACACACTCACAGCTGCAGACACACATTCACACACACACACACGCTCACACTCACAGGCACAGCTGCAGACACCACTTCACACACACACACGCTCACAGGCACAGCTGCAGACACACATTCACACACACACACTCAGACACACACACAGTGGTACTAATGACTGTACTCATGCCACCTGCAGGATGTTTTACAAGATCAAGAGCCGTAATGCCCACATGAAGATCCACAGACAGCAGGACTGGCACCTGCGGTCTCAGGAGGCCGTGTGCCCGCCGCCTCCGCCCGCTCTGCCCATCTACCCGTGCTGGGACAGCAGGAGGGGCAGGTAGGAGCGGTGGCCGAGGCTGTGACGTGCACGGAGCAGGCCCCTCTCTACGAGCAGGAAAGCCGGCTGGGCCCGAGGCAGGCCAAAGGCCTACTACTAGTAGGACACCTGCCTCCACCCAGCACCAACCCTCAACGCCCAGCTCCCGGGCCCGCACACCCTGCACCAGGCCATTTCGGCCCCATCGAGTCCACTCTATTCCATCGATCCTGACCATGGGTGCTGTCTGCACGGAGTTTGCAGGCTCCTGCGTGGGTTTTCTCCCGGGTGCTCCGGTTTCCTCCCCACGCTACAAAGACGTGCAGGTTTGTCGGTTCACGGGTGATAGCAGCAGGAATGAGGCCATTCGGCCCCTGATCTATCTCCTTCACCTATTTTCTATGTTTCTATAAGTTCTAGAAGCAGAATTAGGCCATTCGGCCCATCAAGTCTACTCCGCCATTCAATCATGGCTGATCTATCTCTCCCCTCCTGACCCCCATTCTCCTGCCTTCTCCCCATAACCCCTGACACCCGCACTAATCAAGAATCTATCTAAGTCTGCCTTAAAAATATCCACTGACTTGTGGCCTCCACAGCCGTCCGTGGCAAAGAATTCCACAGATTCACCGCCCTCTGACTAAAGAAATTCCTCCTCATCTCATTCCTAAAGGAATGTCCCTTTAATTCTGAGGCTGTGCCTCTGGTCCTAGACTCTCCCACTAGCGGAAACATCCTCTCCACATCCGCTCTATCCGGGCCTTTCACTATTTGGTAAAGTTTCAATGAGGCCCTCATCCTTCTAAACTCCAGCGAGTACGGGCCCAGCGCCGACAAACGCTCATCGTACGTTAACCCACTCGTTCCTGAGATGGTTCTTGTAAACCTCCTCTGGACCCTCTCCAGAGCCGGCACGTCCTTTCTCAGATACGGGGCCCAGAACTGCTCACAGTACAGGTCTGACAGGTGCCTCAGAAAGACTCCGTAAATACATCCCTGTTTTTATATGCTAGTCCTCTCCAAATAAATGCTGAGAAGCAGTGGGTGCCTGGAATACGCTGCCAGGGGTGGTAGTCGCAGATACAATGGTCGCATTTAAGAGGCTTTTGGATAGGGACAATTTTTGGTCTCCTAAACTGAGGAAAAGACATTCTTGCCATAGAGGGAGTACAGAGAAGGTTCACCAGACTGATTCCTGGGATGTCAGGACTTCCATATGAAGAAAGACTGGATAGACTCGCTTGTACTCACATGAATTTAGGAGATTGAGGGGGGATCTTATAGAGACATACAAAATTCTTAAGGGAATTCTTAAACGTCGCCTATCTCCTTCGCTCCCTTAGATGCTGCTGCACCCGCTGAGTTTCTCCAACTTTTTGTGTAACCCTCGATTCTCCAGCATCTGCAGTTCCTTCTTTAACAAAATTCTTAAGGGGTTGGACAGGCTACGATGTTGGGGAAGTCCAGAACAAGGGGTCACAGTTTAAGGATAAGGGGAAAGTCTTTTAGGACTGAGATGAGAAAAACATTTTTCACACAGAGAGTGGTGAGTCTGTGGAATTCTCTGCCACAGAAGGTAGTTGAGGCCAGTTAATTGGCTATATTTAAGAGGGAGTTAGATGTGGCCCTTGTGGCTAAAGGGATCAGGGGGTATGGAGAGAAGGCAGGTACGGGATACAGAGTTGGATGATCAGCCATGATCATATTGAATGGCGGTGCAGGCTCGATGGGCCGAATGGCCTACTCCTGCACCTGTTGTCTATGTTTCTATGTCTGGATCGGACCCGGGTCTCTGGCGCTGTGAGGAGGCGGTGGCTCTGCACCCTTTGTGCTTGTGTACAGGCCCTACTTTTTCTATGATTCTATGACATGGAGAGGGGTATGGATCCGGCAGAAATATTACGGGCCGAAGGGCCTGCTCCTGTGCTGTACCATCCCATCATGCTCAGTAGAGACACAGCATGCCGAAGGGCCTGTTCTTGTGCTGTCCACTAACGCAGCGGGCAGAGTTGCCGCATCGCAGTGCCAGAGACCCCGGGTTCGATCCAGACCACGGGGTGCTGTCTGTGCGGAGTTTGCAGGTTCTCCCCGTGGGTTTTTTTCTCCGGGTGCTCCGGTTTCCTCCCACACTCCAAAGACAGTACGGGTCAATCGGCTTCGGTGTGAAGGTAAAAACCGACTCTACTGCGGATCAGACGACGTTACTGAGCGGGGATCGCTGGTCGACGCGGGGAAACGAGCCTCTAAACCAAAAGGACCCGCAGCGAACGATGTCGTGGTCTGTTGCTAAAAAATGCCCACCTCATTTCTGAGAAACACCCGCACTGTTTCCTTTCGAGGGCTGGACGACAAAAGGAGACCTCCAACTATCAAATTCTATTTTTAAATTCCCGTTCTTCGTCTCAGAATTAGTTACTGTACTTTTTTTTTAATGTAAAAAAGAAACTGTGTACATACAGTGCCCTCCATAATGTTTGGGGACAAAGACCCATCATTTATTTATTTGCCTCTGTGCTCCACAAATTGAGATTTGTAATAGAAAAAAAAATCACATGTGGTTAAAGTTCACATTGTCAGATTTTTTAATAAAGGCCATTTTTTATACCACATAACCATCTAACAATTACAGCACGGAAACAGGCCTTCTCGGCCCTTCCAGTCCGTGCCGACCATTCATTTTTCCCTAGTCCCATCTACCTGCACTCAGACCATACCCCTCCCATTCCCTTCCCGTCCATAATACCTATCCACTTTACTTTTAAATGTTAAAATCGATCCTGCCTCCACCACTTCTGCAGGAAGATCATTCCACACAGCCTACCACCACTCCCTGAGGAAAGAAGTTCCCCCTCATGTTACCCCTAAACTTCTGTCCCTTAAATCTCATGTCATGCCCCTCTTTGTTTGAATCTTCCCTACCCTCAATGGGAAAAGCTTATCCACGTCAACTCCTGTCTATCCCCTTTCATCATTTTAAAGACCTCAATCAAGTCCCCCCTTAACCTTCTGCGCTCTCCAAAGAATAAAGACCTAACTTGTTCAACCCTTTCTCTGTAACTTAGTTGCTGGAACCCAGGCAACATTCTAGTAAATCTCCTCTGTACTCTCTCTATTTTGTTGACATCCTTCCTATAATTAGGCGACCAAAATTGTACACCATACTCCAGAATTGGTCTCACCAATGCCTTGTACAATTTTTAACATTACTTCCCTACTCCTATATTTATTTTGGAAATTACAGCACTGTTTATACAAAGACCCCCCCCCATTTCAGGGCACCATAATGTTCGGGACACAGCAACGTCATCTAACTGAAAGTAGTCATGTTTAGTATTTTGTTGCAAGGACTGCTTGAAGTCTGCGATTCACAGACATCACCAGTTACTGGGTGTCTTCTCTGGTGATGCTCTGCCAGGCCTGTATTGACAGCCATCTTTAGCCTCTGCTTGTTTTGGGGGGCTAGTCCCCTTCAGTTTTCTCTTTAGCATATACAAGGCCTGCTCAATTGAGCTCTGATGTATAAAATGCAGATAAAAATGACAATAGACAATAGGTGCAGGAGTAGAGGCCATTCAGTCCTTCGAACCAGCACCACCATTCAATGTGATCATGGCTGATCATCCCCAATCAGTGCCCCGTTCCTGCCTTCTTCCCATATCCCCTGACTCCGCTATCTTTAAGAGCCCTATCCAGCTCTCTCTTGAAAGCAGGTGGATACAGGTTAAGGGGGCAGATAATTGGACAAAGGCCAGAAAACGACAAGGAGGGAGACCCAGGTAAAGAGACAGAGTGTTTGTC